>PVLD010031450.1:0-15719 GCA_004027595.1 Dinomys branickii | reverse complement strand
ATCTCCTTTTTCAGAGTATTGTAGTTTTCACTGAATAAATCTTTCACATTCTTTGTTAGATTGATTCCTAAGTATTTCAATTTCTTGGTTGCTATAGTAAAGGGTATGGTTTCCTCAATTTCTCTCTCAGTCTGTTTGTTGTTCGTGTACAGGAATGCTGTTGATTTTTGGGTGTTGACTTTGTATCCGGCTACGCTGCCGAATTTGTCAATTAATTCCAGGAGTTTTCTTGTGGAGTTTTTGGGGTCCTCCATGTATAGTATCATGTCATCTGCAAATAGTGATAGTTTGACTTCTTCCTTTCCTATCCTTATTCCTTTTATCCCACTGATTTTAGACCTGTTAAGCAACCGGTGCTTTGTGAATGGAATCCCGCCCTGCAGTCCTTGTCAGGGCTGTTTAAGATGCGGGTGTCCCAGTAGCGACTGAAACAGTGGATGTCAGGAGCAGCCGAAGAGTCACTCTATGCTGTGCCTGCACCAGAGTCCTGAGCCCCAAGAAACCCAAAGGGGATTCTAGAGAACCTCAGAGAGAGTCAGCTTTGACAGCTGCGGCCAGAAAGCTCCGAGGAAGTTCGAGTGAGTCCCCCGTCGGGTTTGCACCTTCTTCACTTCCGCTCTTTGCCTTTCCTCTGCTACTGGCTGGGACAGGAGCCGCGCCCTGGAGGTGTGAGAAGAAGGAGGAGGGAGGCGCTCCTTCCGCCCCGCAAAGCTCAGCCCCACGGGCCCAACCGGGAAGACTGGGTTTCTCATTTGAAACAAGCAAGAAGTTTGGTTTACACTAGAGCACAGGCTGGGTTGCGACTGTGCTTTTTTAATGAAAGTGATCGTAGGATGTTATGTTACACGATACAGACAGGAAAGTCAGGGGAGGGAGAGCGGAGCTAGAGCCATCTCCACTGGAGAAATTTAAAGGCGGCAGAGGGAGACAAGTCGCAGTGCTCTGTGACCACGTTCCATGTAATCAGATATATTGTGATTTAACACGTGTGTTATATCATCCGATAGGCTCTTTTGGATAACTTCTAGTTTAAAGTATTTGTAATAGAATTAAAATGGATTCTTACATTCTTTCATACTAATACAATATTTATTGTCCACATGTTACTTTTTAAAAATGATGAATGCAGAGAGTGTGGTACATTGCAATTATTGGAACAAAACACAATTTTTAAAACAAATTATTGTATATTAATATTAAAAGATATGCTATACTTTTTCCTGGGATATGCTTAACCATGAATTATCAGTACATTACAGTGAGTGATGAACTCCGCTTTTAAGTATTTTCTGTCATAGAATGGTAAATAGCATATAGACCACATAAACAAAGGACGATAATCTTATCTAAATATGTGTGAGGGCTACCTACTGATTTTGTAATTGAACATGGCTATTTCCATAGTAGTTTAACCTCACAAACACACATTATACACATATGAAATAAGACAATCATCAAGAGTAACTGTCTGATAAAATTATTGTAATACTTTGTATGGACACTAGAAATACTGTTCTTTAATAATAATTTTCTCCAAGAGGTTTAAATTCTTTCCCAAGACATTTCTTTTTTGCTTATGAGAAACAGAGATGGCTCACTGACCTGCCTAAGGTCAGGTTCCGAATCAATGAAAGGAAAACCAGGACAGGTTACCTGAAAGCTTTAAACTATCAGACCAAATGCGAAGTCTGGACGAGCCATGAGGGAACGAGACCCAGGGCCTCAGGGGGAAGTGGGAAGGAGGCACGTGTCCCCTGGCTGACTGGTCACAGCCATGAGGGAAGGAGACATGGGGCTTCAGGGGGAAGTGGGAAGGGGGCACGTGTCCCCGGGCTGACTGGTCACAGCCATGAGGGAAGGAGACACGGGGCTTCAGGGGGAAGTGGGAAGGGGGCACGTGTCCCCGGGCTAACTGGTCACAGCTTTGCCATTTCTCCCTTTTTCAGCTTACTTGACACTTACGGACTTCTAAAAATAGATATATCTCATCTGTATCTACCAAGAGTTTCTGGCTGCACATTTTGGCAAAACATGCCTTGTTCACATTGTCTGTAATGGAGTGTATGGAACCTGTGCTGGACTTTGCCAATGAAAAGAAATAAAAGCTCAATTATTAAATTAAAAGGAGTAAACGTTTCTTTAGCAGTAAACCACGTAAGTTGACATCACAAAGAAGAGATTTTAAAGTAAATTGAAAATATGCAGAAAAATAGAGGAAATGACAAAGAGAGTTCTCAGAGGATAGTTTTAGAAGCACTGTCAGCAAAGCTATCAGTGATGAGACAAAAATACTCAGGACCAAAGCTGGATGCTGTTGTCATCTATGGGTGAATAACAAATTACCCTAAAATTTATTTCAAATGTCAGGAACTGGCACAGAGCTTGGCTGAGTGCTTGCTCTCAGACCTTTTACAAAGCAGTGATGCAAGCGCTGGGGAGGTGGTTAGCACTGTGGTCTCATCTGAGGCCTTGTCTGAGGAAGGAGCTGCTTTCCAAGTCATTCCCATGGTTGTCTATGCGGCTCAAGTCCTTGAAAGCTGTGAAACTGAGCGCCTGAGTTTCTTCCTGGCTCTCAGGAGCTCTGCAATTCCTTTACACAGAGGCCTCTACTTTGAGAAAGCAGCACGATGACTGGCTTCCGTCAGAGTCCAGGAGAGGACAACAGAGGGTAAGCAAGAAATAACAGGTAAGACAAAGGCAGGGTCTTCTAGGAAACTACTTCAGTAGCAACATTCCCTCCATTTCCACTGCTTTATCAATTGCAAGTTACCAAGTCCAGCACAAACTCAGGGGGACGAGATTACTCAAGTGCATGAGGCCTGGGAGGCAAGCCCGGGAGCTGTCTACTGCCCTCAGCTCCGCAGCTGACGAGTTACATGAACCTGGGCAAGTCGCCTCCCAGAAGAATTTGAGTGTGAACTATAAAAAGAGGTTTGGACTAGATGAACTAGCATCACCTATAAAAAGAAGTTTGAACTAGATGATTCCTAAATTCATTTCTGAATTTCTGGTTTCATTGCTCTGGTTTCATTACTCTTAGGCCTCATAGTGCCCCTATATGTTGAAAACCTAGTGGGCACTATGCTGGACTCTGTGAGGATTCTGTCACTGCCCTTGCCCTCATGTACACAGTGTCGCTTATAATATGCTCCTCACCACACTGAGGACTTTCATACCATAGTTTAGACCCTAAGTTTAAGACCAACTTTTAGAGTGCTGTGTTAAAGCCTTAAGAATTGTTAAGTACATGTATCAAGTCCCCATGATAAACGTAGTCATTATATACTGCAAGAAAAAAAAAAAGACAAACACAAGCTCTTGATCTAGCATATGTTTTCTAGGTGCATTCTCCTAGAAATACTTTCTTGTACCACTATGAGGCAGATTTTGTAACTAGCAGCAGATAAATGCAACAGGGACCTTGTTTTCCAAAAATATTGTACAGGCAAAATTAATTCTTCAAGCTACCACTTTATTAACACTGAAAACACTTTCTTCTAACTTTTAACAAAGTTGCAGCTATTCTTTTAACAAAATACAGTGTATATATCTGTGGAATTAATTTTGTACAGCATTCGTGTTGATGTGTAGGCATATGGTTTTTAGGAAAAACAGGGGGGGTCTCACTCTGTGTATTCTGTAAGGAGAGAAACAGTGAACAGCGGACAGAGTGAGTCAGAGGAAGCCTTGTGTTTGGGAAAATCCTTTCGGCTATCCATTCTATAATTCCTACTCTTTTTGTTTATTCTTACCCCACTTGATGAAGAGAATCCCTACCATTTCATCTCCTTAATCTTTTTTCTCTCACTCAGATACAACTATGGTATAATGTCTTTGAATCATCTCCACATTGATAGTTCCTGGTCATTTTTCGCAATGTAATAGGATAGCCCAAGGAGCAGGAGCAGTTCCATTTCTGGGAGCCCAGAGAAAAATAATACATGGTCATTTTGGATATAATATGTGCCAAGTACCATATATATCGTATCATATCATTTATTTCTTATAAAATAAACCAAATGACTTGGTATCAATGTTATTCACATTGTGCAGAAGGGAAAATGCAGATTTAGATTAGTGAATAAGCCAAATGTAGAAACCAAGCATACAAAGCTCTACACAATACTGGAATGAAAACTTTCAGGCAAAACATTAGAGAAAGACATGAGATATTTTTTTGGCAACTATGGCTTCTTTCTCTTAGTCTTACAAGAAGGCTTTTTTGTATGTTTAAAATTTGTCAATATCTTCATTGCACAAAATTTGATGAATACTAACACTAACTGAACACCTTCTATGCATGGTTACATTTTTTTCTAATTCTTATAATAATTGTCCCTAGAGGTACTCATTCATTTTGCAGATATTCACAGAGTGCCTACCATGGGCGGAGAAGTTGCCAAGCACTGAAGATAAAAAAGTGAGCAAAACAAACACAACTCCTGCCTGTGATTAAATAGGGAAATGAACAGACATTTGCAAAACTCTGCACAAAATGGTCTGACAAACAAGGTTCAAATGCCGTTGGGACATGGAAAAAGATAGTCCCAAATGTTGGGAGGTCAGAAGAGGTCATTAAAAATCATGTTTTGTTTTTCATATCTGTAGATTTAAGCTATTAGACTTGGTTTTCTTTGCACTGCAAGTATATTAGCTTTTAGTAGAAAGTCAGAATGCATAAGGCAAATCCTTAAAATTTGATCTAGTAGGGTCAGATGGTTCCTGTGGAGGCCGGGTAGGCATTTCATTTATATATCTGGATCAGTTCTCTCTTTTAAAAAGAGGATGATGAGAATCCTATTTGCTCTTTGAGTCACTGCCAAAGCAGATAGATTTCCTGTTCACTGGCACATGGAATTCCAAAACTCCAGGTTTTACCAAGAAAATAAAACCTGGAGCTCTCCTTTGCTATTCTTAAGGTTGGCTGCAAGATTATGAAGGAGTTTACCTAAAGGACATGTCAAGTATTAATTCTTTTTTTGTTTGTTTGTTTGTTTGTTTTGCGGTACTGGGGATCGAACTTAGGACCCTGCGCTTGCTAGGCAAGCACTTATTCCACTGAGCTATATCCCCAGCCCAAGTATTAAGTCTTGATAGTTGATATTTTATCTTTTAATCAAACCAGGTCATTAAAGAGTTACAAGTAAGGATGACATAAACTTACCCTTATGAAAAATTCTTTTACCTAATGACATATGGGCACTCTAATGCTGACTTTTATAGAGAATATTACCAAAACATGACTTTTGTGAGACTGTGGAGAGGACACCATGTTTCACAGTGTTACATTTTGAGGATCTAGGGAGATTTTTTTTCAGAGCTTGGAAAATTCATCCTTTAGAATAACTGATGTGACTCAATTTTTGGATGCCTGAAATCTCAGAGTCAAATGTACAATGTAAATCTGGAAAGTATGCAAAACATTACATGATTCACAGCCTATGTGTCTTAGTTGCTTTTCTTCTTGCTGAGACAAAATATCCAATACCTAAGTTTAACAGTGGAAAGGTTTATTTGGGGGCACAACTCGTAGAGGTTTTCATCCATAATCAGCTGGCTCCAGTGCATAGGCAGAGGAGGATTTCAGAGCAGGGAGAGTCAGCAGAAAACAAGCAGCAGCAGCAGCAAACGATGACAGCATTGCTTTCTCCAGTCCTTATAGTCTATCCACCCCATAATGGCAGGTAGCACTCACACCCAGGGCAGGTGGCGCTCACATCCAGGGTGTGGGACCCTTAATCCTAGTAGCAGATCCTGAACCCTAGCATCACATCTCTAATCTCAGTATCACACACCCAGATCCAGTCACCTCTGGAAAGTCTTGCCTCTGCTGCATGAAGCTTTGGGGAGACACCAAGATATAAGCCATAACAATATGCTATTCTTGACACTGGATTCATTTTTTTCTGCCTTCATTTTCTCTTCATTCATCTTTATCCAACAGTTTTTCAGTCCACTTAGATTTAAAAATAAATTATTTCAAATCTTTGGAAAAATGTGAAACCAACTCATGAGAAGGACCGGACATTTAAATTTGGGAAATAATTTCTTAATTTAATAATATGTACTAAACTTGTCATGCTATAAATTTGTTACCAGAAATCCTAATGAGTTTTAATTTTACTATTCCAGATGACATGATTTTCCATAGTAATTGGGAGACTATACAGCTATTACAAATTATATAAACTATCCATAAATAATTTATTTTGTGGTTGGGCATGGTGGTATATGCCTGTAATCCGAGTATTCCAGAGGCTAAGGCAGGTGGATTGTTGTGAGTTCGACACCAGCCTAGACTACAAAGTGAGCTCAAGGCCAGCCGGAACTGCATAGCATGACCCTGTTTCAAAAAGACACACACACACACACACACACACACACACACACACAATCACATACATAATTTGTTTGTATTCAGGTTGAAATGGAATTTGACATTTAGTTATGACTAATAGCTCATGTGGGTTCTTATTCAAAATTTAACAGAAAACAATCTTTAAGTCAATATGCAATCCTGATTTAGGAATACCTACAGAAATATCCCATAATTTTTGCTTCCCTTTACTCAGCATTTTATGTTTTTCTTTCCTATAAAGGAAGAAAGAGGGTTTTTCTTTCTGTATGACAGGGGAAAGCAGCCTGAACTAAACTGCTTTCTGTCTATCTCTCTTTCCTTCCTTGTATTAGTTTTGTTTAAACTTGTCCTGGTTTAGCAAAGAGCATATTTTGTCTTGAAATTCTTACTGAACTGCAAATTGCTTACAGTAATCAAAACTAAAAATAAAAAGTCCTAACAAAAAGGACAAGTTTACTTAATTATACCAATGAGAACTTGGATGCATCAACTACATTTTTAAAAAGCACATGGGCACAAAAATTCCTTCTCCAGTGTGACTGTATTATTTTGACATGGATACATGTGTATGTCTGTGTACAGTAATGTAAATTTAGGACAGACTTCTTCCCATGTCATTCCAATATTTTCATTAATTAAAATGAATTAGAATATGATATTCATGGCTCAGTGGCCAGTAAATTTTACACAGAGCATGTTTTCCCTCTATTTTGAAATTTATTTAATTTATTCACGGTTTTTCACATAGAGTTCATATAAATCACAAGGATAGTTCAGGGCATGACCAACATTATTCCTAAATAAAATGGTTGTTCCTCTATGACTTTCTGTGATCAACAACTCAAGATGAATCAATTTAGAGGGAAAATAATATGAAATCTATATAAACAAAAGAAGATAATGGTATGTGGTGTGTAGCTTAGTGTAAGATATGTCTATTGCTAGCCTGGTGCTTTGGCTTTACTTTATGAAAATAAATAGATTGCTCAGTAAGACAGATGTAATAGCTTTCAATTCTTGTGAGGCTCGCTCTTCTGGTGGCTCAAAATAAAGCTTTAGCCTGATTTTTAAAATGGTAAATATATAAACTCTGAATTTCTTTTTAAATTAACCTCTTAGAACTAGAAAATAAAAAGATCTATATCTATAATTTTAACCCACAAAGATGTTTTTGAAGGGAACATCTTTGGTAAGATAAGTGAATTTTAATTTTGAAAGAAATCCTTGACTGGATATGCTCTAACATCCACTTTTACTAAAACATTACAGATAATGAAATCCTTGGTTCTCAAGATTATGCAACTTTAGTTGGAGATTAAAAGAATGACTTGACTTCTTTCATGTTGAGTGGAATATATTTCCAAGAGTTATGTCCTACTTTAAATAAAATTAGCGCTTTAGATTGATTACATGTTTTTATGTTTTTGAGGAGAGATTTATCTTTATTCCACTCCCAACATAATCCTTTTGATTTACCCAATATGGAGTTTTTTGCCAGTAAAGTTACTCGATGTAATGTTTACCATATCTCTATCAACCTACAACCTAAATAGCGTTTTATGTGTGTTTTTAGTGAATTTATATGAGTTTTGGCCAGAAATTTATTGGACTGTCTACAGTGGTTACATATTGACATGATAAATAGGCATTTTCAGTTCAAGTACATGATCCTCATTTAAAGAATCCAAATAATTATGCAATTACTAGGAGAGTGTTGGAATATTTCCAACTTTTGAGGTAAATAACATAGTATATATGTTTAATAAGGGTAGAGGAGCTAACTGTATACTTATAGAATAGACAATGTTTTATTTACAATTCATGTTCGGGCACCTTTGATAAGCTAGTTATTTTTGGTAAATAAATTTTTATGACAAAATAATTCCTGTGCATAACTTTTCACAAAACATTTCAAGACTGTTTGTTAATTCCTAATTATTCATAAGTCAGTTTTCCCATGTGACTTTTTCTATAATGTGATGAACAAAGTGTGGACAAGCCTCAGAGATAATAAATATCTGACAGACTTGTGGCCTGGTAGGTGCAGTATATGGAAACCATTAAGAGCCGCTGAGCTGTGGAGCTAAGAGGCACCGTGAGATTACAGACGATGCCCCCGGCCCGGAGTGAACACTTCTCCCTTCAACTTCCATGACCACATCTAGTGCAGCATCCTGTTATTCAAATCAGCTGTTGTGCTTGCTACTGAAAGTTTAGTTTGCGGCAGGACACACAGAGAGATGGAAGAGGTGGACTTGGCGAGGCTGAGTGATGATTAAACCCCCAGAGAATATAAGACAGCACCTTGAAGGGGTTCTTCACACACAGGGTGCAAATCCCGTCACAGACCCCCCTGTCTGCCAGAACTTGAGATCTGCGAGGGACCTTAAACTAATTTCAATTTTATGAACATCTGAATTGAATGACCTTTTGACGCAGTAGAAACATTAAAGGAGATTACAGGACCAAATCCTCAGAGCGGCTACACTCTGAAGTCCCTACTCTTGAAAATGGCAAGGCTGCTGGAACTTTGCCAGGAGAACCCCACCGAAGCAAGGGGTATGAATAAATAATAACATCAGGCATCTCATCTGCTTTTGTCTGAGCGCCGAGGGATAAAGTCAGCAACAGTATTACAACAGATTTTATGTTTCTTTTTGCTTTAACAAATAATCTGGTTCTTTCCGTGCACTTCTTTCCTTTCATGCATTTCCTATCATTGATCTTTTTGTGGTTCTGTTATTTTCACTTTCTCCAGTTCCGTCTTTGTTATTATTCATGCTCTGTTGTTCAAACATATTCCCTGCAATCCTAAATTAATTTTTATTCTGCTTATTAATTCCTTAGTCATTATCCTCCTTCAAGTTTATTTTGTCCCAAAATATGCCCTGTGCTTACTGCTACATTTTCTTTGCCTTACTCCCTTTCCTTTTTGTTTTCACTTTAACATTTTCGTATTGAGGTACAATTTACGTAGTGAAGAGGTCGTAAGTGTGCAACCCTTATTCTTCATTACGTGATCCTGGGGTTGTCGATCATCACTCTAGCTCCGTTGAAGATGTCAATCCTGTATCCATAAAACTTGTTTAAGTTTGAATATTAAGGGTGTAACAAGCCTCAGGAGCAAGGAGACCCTATAAATGTCAGGAAGTAAAACTGTTTCAGGGTGGTCTGGAATGCCTGTGTGGCTGCCCCAGTATGGGTTTCCCCATTCGTGAATCTTAGAAAAATAGGTGATTCGTCATCTAATTGTTTGTGTTCTCTTCAACATTTTACAAATAAAGATTTTGTGTAATTTTTAAGTATCTTGGCAAAATTGCTCCTGCTTTCTTTTTAACCTTTCAGAGTTTAAATAACAGTTTTGTGCGTTGAGGTTGAAGTAGATTTTGTCTTTGGACAGCTCGGAAGCCTGAATAACACCCTGGGAAAAGCTAGTGTTTACTGCCTTGCTCCCAATTAACCTTGGGATTCTGTGGCATCCCTCTTGCCTGCCAAACAGATTACGGCTTCGTGGTGGTATGATACTCTGCCAATGCCAACGTGTTGCGTGGCAAAGTTGTGTTGGCTCAGCAAGAGGACCCTCCTCCCCGGCAGACTGTGTGCTCCTGCAGAGCCCATTTGCCCAGACAGGGCACATACAGGGCACATAACTGCAGCCCCATGGGCCTGTGCTCTTGAAGCTTCTGTGCACCTCAAGCGTGTCACAAGATCATAAAAAGCTGCCGAGCTAGATGTGATTCAGGGAGGTGTTTAGGTTTCTATGAGTGAACAAAGGGATTTTGTTTTTGTTTAGCAGAGCATTCAAAAATTCTTCCTCAGACATATGGAGACATCCACAGAGACCTAGAAAGGAAGAATATAAACTCATCCACCATGACAGCAGAGGGCATTTAAAACCTGGAATCCCAGAATTGGAAAGAGTTCTCACAGCTCCTCGTTACCCCCTATGGGGCGCTGGAGTGCGCTGCCCTCTGTATGGTCTCCATGAAGCCAGCCCCACACATTGAACATGGCCAGTGGCGGGGAACTCGCTGTACAGCAGTGTCACAGAATTTCCACGTACCGTTTATGGTTGCTAGGGGTTATTTTAGTGCAACTCAGTATTTACCTCCAAGGTACCTTAAACACTGGCACTGGAAGCCTTGTATCACTCTGGCTACTGCAGGAGAGACGAGCAGAGCAGGAGGGACTACACCGGCTGCTCGGTGCCTCTATCACTGCAATACGCTGATGACAAAGTAGTGGCGGTGGCCGCACAGTCTTTCTTTGGGTCCTCTGTTCCCCTTGGCTGAAGTGGGCCACAGCTATTCCTCCCCAGCTATCTGCCCCTCTCTGAACAGTTACAGGAAACTTTATTCAGGCGCTAGCTCAGCTCTTCAATAAGGCTTCACCGTCCGACGATACTTAGCGAATGGCCATTCTAATGTCATTTTTGAAAGGAGTTTTATAGGGGTAAAACTTCCACAGATGTGGTATCATACACTTAGGGTAATACAGATAGCTTCTTAATATCTGTGGTTGTTAAACAAAACTCAAACTCATGAACAAAATGCTTACAGCACTCTTGGAACAAGTAGAGCCTCTATAACGCGTAAGGTGCAGAGAAAAGGAAGAAAGGCTGAAAGGAGACATTGGTACGTTGGGGCTGCTTTCCACCTCAGCCCCATCCGTCACACGTACTACATCAAGTGAGCGGGAGTTTGCCTTTGTGGGTTTCTGGACATCTCTTTTGGCCGACACAGAGCAACTTAATTTCTCTCTCACCATCTTCCAAGTATAAATGGAGACAATGGTTGTTTCCTGCAGCATTTCTTCTTCAGTTCCTTCCTTGCCTCCTCTTCAGACATAAGTGTGAGTCATTTCTGTGTCTCCTTTCCCTTCCTCAGGTGTGCTTTTCTGGGCTCTACCCTTCCCTACAGAGTGTGGCATCTATACCTCTGCTGACATACAACATGCCTGTTTCCACTGAACGTACTATGACTGAGGAGGATTACATGTATCTCATCCAGGGAGCTTTCACTTTACCAGACACAGGTTATCATTTCAACCAAGAAATGCTTGAATCCTAACTGAATAAATGAAGAAACTCTGTAAATCATAAATGTTGACCGACTTGCCCTTTAGATCTTCATCCAAATCATTAAAGACGCTCAAAGGGACCAAGGACTGATCGATCCTATGCGACTAGAGATCTACCTCAAGACTGATAGTAGCAAATTCAGTTTTCTGTGTCCTTAGGATTTGCTGGTTTACTTTTAGGCTCTTAACTAATGCTTCTTACTTAAAGTCCATATCACCTCATCTTCCCCTCAAGGATGTTATCTGAACCATAACTAGTGCTGTGTTCAAATATGTCTTTAAAGTTCTTGAGGGTAAGGATATATGTGTTAATAATCTTTGTACCTATGTGAAGCAGCACATATTCTGAGACCCAGTATCTGCTCAATAAATATTATGAGGAGGCTACTGCTAGTATCTATGAGAACTTCTAAGAAATATACAAATAAACATCCATCTTGGGAAATCTTAGGCAGATAAATTTTCACGTATATTGAATTAGTCAAACTATTCTTTAAGTACTAGATAAATGTGACAGGCAATATAATCAGTAGAGAACAGAGGGAGGAGGAGGACGAGGAAGAGGAGGAGAGGGAGGAGGAGAGAAAGATACAGGGAGATAGAGATACAGAGAGGGAGAGAGACACCACTTGGGGTTGATTAAAGTATCAGAAAGCCTTTTTTTTCAATGAAGGGGCATTTGAGGAGATTAAACTTGACCAAATCAAAATATTCTTTCATGTAAAAATTATATACTTTTAGATTGCAACAAATGTCTAGGAACAAAAGAGGGGAAAATGCATCTCATCTGTAAATCATTTAGGAAGAAAATGGGAAAATGCATTGGGAGGCAAATACAAGTTAGCAGGGAAGCAGATGTTAAGGATTTTATGTGATAATTTCCCTTCACCTGAGGAACCAGAGAACGGATTTCTTTCCTGGTATCAAGAGCAGGGAGGATTTGCTCAGCATCACCTGGGAGCTTCTGCAGCAGGGGTACAGGTTCTGAGTGTCTTAATTATGGATCTTAGAATTTTCAGCTTGGGTAATACTAAGACCATCTCCACCTCCCTCAGATGAAACAACTGTGAATGGAAGAAGTTAAGTGAATTCCTCAGGCTGCTCAGTAACTGCAGAGCCTCAGGCCATGGATCCACACCTTGGACTCCTCTCCAAAGAAGATCTGCATTTCAGCATTTCTCAGAGAGCTGTGGAATTAGTGTTCCAGGTTACAATTGTGGCAACGTCTTTTTAAAAGCTTTTTGTTTTGTTCAAATTCCCAGAATTCTGAAAAATTTCAGGATTCTAAGTATGTAGAACAGTGGCATTAAATTAAACGAGACCTGGTCAGTGAGTCTACAGCAGATGGCAGACTGACAAATACAACTTCCTGTCCTCCGCCCTTGAAACCTGGGAAGAGATTCAAGTGTGAAATGAATGCATAGATTGCCCTCCACTTCACTCATTCAGTGTTTTCCAGAGACAGTCAGACGACCTTGTGTTTCAGAAGATGATTTCTTTAAGGACATACTGGAGCAACACCGCTCTGTCAGCCAGCCTGGGGATGCCCGTGGCCGCTCTCTTCTCTGCAGGTCCCTTCCAGAGTCTCAGGTACGTAGTTCTGAGGCCTGCACAGAAGCAGCCACACTTAAAGAGTGGCAGAGTTCATCCCTCCCAATCCTAAATATCTTAGTCATGAAAGATTTGCATTTACATATTAAAAATTTCTCACTTGACTACATTTCACAGTAGACTCTCGCTTTAGGGTGAGAGTAAAAATAGATGATTGACATTAAACATTCATTTTTTATTAAATAAAGGGACTCTAAAACGTGTTTTGTCTACTTTTGCTAGTGCAGATTCACTCCACTTCATTCCTGGTTCTTTATTACCACCCACAGGCTAAAACTCAGACTGTAAAGCTGGCTCTGTAATTAAAGGAGGACCTCTTCAGTCACAGATTCAGCAGGGACTGTGCAGGCAGGGCCACCAGCTGTGGGCTTGCTAACCCAGAGAGCGACTGTACTTGCGGTGCGCGGAGTTTCTCCCAGTCATTCCCATCTTATTAACGCTTCAGCGTAGCATAAAGCTTCATTCATTATTCATAATAATCCAGTCAGAGGGCACTTGGAGACCTGATAAATTCTCACCTAAGTGACAACGGCTGACAGGGCCTAGGGTTTTATAGCCCTTCTCCTGCCATAGCAAGGAGCTGTGGGCAAAGGTCCAGAATGATCCTCCACTAATGACCAGTGTGATATACGAGCAGCTGCTGATTTCCTGACACCAAGGCTCCTCAGCTGAGGCTCCCACCTGCAAGCTGCGAGCCAGAGATGAATATCTGTCAGACTATAAAATGCAAGAATGGGCCACAATGTGGCATGTGCTCGGGCATTAACAGGTTAACTCTGTGAGTGGGAATATGAGCATTAAGCCTGAAAAGAAAAGAAGAAAAACCACCAGTGCAAAGCCCACGACAGAAGAGGTATAAATTTGGAATTGTGTCAATGGACTCAACTGACGGAGGCTCTCAATTCTGCAAACTCTACTTTGCGGCACCCGGAGGGCTGAGTAGTCAGACTTTTTTATGTTCTGCTAAATTGGTTTATAAAAGTCAATAATCAAATTTGGATGAACATTAATCACAATCTTCATAAAGGCTTAAAAATTCAGAACATTTTATTAATTTTTACATCATTTTTTCTATCCCCCATAAAACGTGGGTAAAAGCTACTTTCCTTTGTTACAACTAGACGTAGTTTTTAAAAAGTGCACATACCTTCCTGGTGTGGCCCTGGAACACGAGCATGGCACACCCCAATTCTGCGCTTCATCTCTTGTCTCCTGCCTTTTCCCTCCAGCTCTTGATATGCTTATCCTTCGAGAATGATCTATCTCCCTACTTCCTAGCTATTTTGCTCTGTATTTTTATCCCGTGGTTCTCATACAGGAGAAACCATGTGCTATTTAACATCGTGTGTCTGATTTATTTCACTTAACATTATGGTCTCCATTTTCCTACAAATGACTCACCTATATCCTTCTTTATGGCAGAGTAGTACTCCATTGTGTGTATATAACACATTTTCTTTATCCATTCATCGATTGATGGACATAAAAAAGGAAAGGGATCAAGAGAAGGGTGGAAGGGGAGAGAATGAAGGGAAAGGGAAAAATAGAATAAAGATATTGTGGTGGATTGACATCTGCTGGTCAACTTTTAACACCCAGCTGAACTAAGTCAGCATGGTGCTGGAAGTGGGAGGCCCACCTGAGAATTGTTGCCAGCAGCACAACAGGAAGAACTGGAGAAGAAAGAGGTAGTTGGGAGCTGGCAGAAACTGTTGGGAAGCTGTTGGTTTTCCTTGAGGAGCTTGTCATGCTGGTTTTCCTGATGAACTTGGCTGTTCTCATCTGTTGCTAAGAATGGCTATAGTTCACTTTGCAGGAGCTCTGGTCCTCACTTTAAGCATCACTTCCGAGCTCTGGAGGGGAAGATGGTGCACTGCTCAGTCTCCTGGAGAAGTTTTTCTCATCAGTTTTCCTGACAGGATCTCGGCTTTCCTCATCATGGGGGAGCCCAGGACCTCAGCGTTGCTGAGGATGGCTGTGATACTTTTGATGGGGAGCTCTGGTTCTTACTTTGAGCATTGCTTCCTGGCTCTAGTGCAGATCCCTCAGCCTGCTAGCACAGATCCTTCATCCAGCTGGGACAGACTTTCTAGCTTCCACCATTGACCTTTGGGCCTTCCCAGTGCAGATCCATGAAACAGGTCTGAATGAGACATTGTCCTGGGCTCTAGGCCTCCAGTTGGTCTCATGGAGGACTTTGTTACGGGCACTAGGTCTTTAGCTGGACTCATGCAGAACATTATTATGGGATCCAGACCCTCAGCTGGATTCTTTGGTCTTTAGTGTGTAGACAAATTTCCTATACTCTCTTTTTGTATATGATTCTTTGGGTGACTCTTATAAATAATCTTATAAAATATGTGCCCTGTTATATTGTTCCCCTAGCAAAACTCTGAACTATGACAGATGTGTTATGCACATGTATCAACTTTCCACAAGGAATATAAATATTATGTACTATATACTTATACTAAGAAACTTAATAAAATAAGCCAAAAATGCATATACCTTCTCCTCAGCACTGCAAATTCCAGTTAAGTGCAGTTGTTGGCATTTTCCCTTGGCTTTTTGTGTTAAGAGTGCTGGCTACTATCAAGATATTCTAAATTTTCATTTGTGCCTTGTGTGCTTATGAATTTTAAAACTTTTATATTCTTTTCTTGACTTGAAG
>PVLD010031449.1:0-15724 GCA_004027595.1 Dinomys branickii | reverse complement strand
GTCTGACTAAATTTGCATGTCTGTATATGGGTCCATACATCTACAATTCGAAGATATCAATGGATAAAGCAACAACTACTGTTGAGACCATATCACCTTGTCTATAGATTAGTTGTGATTGTACTATTTTCTATGATAATGGGTGTCTGTTTGTCAATATGTTTTTGTACTTTTATGTTTCTAAAATAAAAAAAATAGCTAATGGAATCAAGAAAAATATAAATACATTAAATGAGATTTCAAAATAAACAGGAATTAGAATTATGAGACATTTGTCTCAATTCTATGAAAATAAATATGGAAACTTGGACGAAATGGTCAGTATTTTAGGAAAATACCAACCTCCAAAATAACAAAAAATATAAGCTGACAGCATGGTAGAAGTACTGTCAAAGGGCTATCACTGCACAACACAAAACCTGCTGAGGAGAAAAATCTTGGATTACTGTGGATAACTGCCTGGCCCAGTGTAATTACCAGCATCCTTCAAGTGGGAAGAGGCATAAGAGTCAACATGAGAGTAACTAAGGACTCTCCTTTGCTGCCACTGGAGAGAGACGAAAGCCACAAACTAAGAAGCGTGGGTCACGCCTAGAGGATGGAAAGTGAGGACATAGATTTGACTGTAAAAGGAGCGCTTCCCCACCACACCTCCACACTAGCTCAGTGCGGCTCGTTTCAGACCCTTCCAGAACTGGAAGAGAATGAATGTGTTGCAGTATGTGGTAATCAGTTGCAGTAACAATAGGAACTCAGAGCCTCTGAGCAGCCACTGAAGGGAAAGGAACTGCGGGGGAGTGCGTGCGTGCGTGCGTGCGTGCGTGCGTTGGGCAGAGCCAACTCCTTGGAGTGCATTTGCTATTCTTTTCTCCCCCCCCCCGATTTGGTGGTAGTGGGCATTTATATTTGTAGTTCTTTTATTTCCCAATTTTCAAAAACTTTAGGGTTGAGGGTAATGGGAACAGCAGGAATGGAGAAAGGAGGAGAGTAATGGCAGAAGGACAAGAGGAGGACATGGATGTGAAGATCAACCTGGAGTTAAGGAACAGAGCCCTGGAGGAGATGACAGAATTGATTCTTGATAATTACCTGTGTGTCCGTGGGGAAACTGAGGGCCTGAATGACACTTTTAAAGAACTAGAATTCCTGAGTATGGCTAACATGGCATGAAGTTCCCTGGCCCGGCTTCCCAGCCTAAACAAAACTCGGAAGTTGTAACTTGCTGACAGTGCAATTTCTGGTAGCTTGGAAGTTTTAGCAGAGAAATGTCCAAATCTTACCTATCTCAATCTGAGTGGAAACAAAATCAAAGATTTCAGTACTGTAGAAGCTCTGCAAAATCTGAGAATTTGAAAAGTTTAGATTTGTTTAACTGTGAGATCCAAACCTGGAAGTATTTTTGAACTGCTGCAGCAAATCACAGCGAATTACTTAGATGGATATGATCAGGAAGATAATGAAGCACCAGTCTCAGGAGAGGAGGAAGATGCAGAAGATGAAGATGAAGCTGTGAACAGGAAGAAGAGGATGAGGAGGAGGATGAAGCAGGCTCAGAATTGGGATGGGAGAAGTGGGCCTCTCATACTTAGTGAAAGAAGAAACTTAGAATGAAGAAGATGATGACTACGTTGAAGAAGGAGAAGAGGAAGAAGATGCCCAGGGGGAGAAGAGGGAGTGGGATGCTGATGACGACGGGGAGAAGGAAGACGACTAGATCACTCGGTGACCGCTCCGAGACCACACTCCACTGTTTCCTGGTGTATGGTAGTTGTTCCCTGCAGAAGATAATGTGTGGTTTTACTATTTTTGCCTTATCATTCCAATTAAGGTTTACTAGTCTGTTAATGATCAGATTGCATGTAGAGAAAAATTTTCATTAACCCCTCCCACCATTGTGAAATTCTCTAGCAATTTATTTAGAATCTTCTCAAACACAGGCACACTGTATTAGTCATTTTTAGCCCATGGTTAAATAGGATCCCTCTTACACAGGGGTAGTTTGGTGCATTTCATTCATAAGGTTTTAAAGTTATTGATAAATTAATTGAAGTTACAGTCAGCTGTAATATGAGATTACAGTAGTCTCTTGAATGATAAGTTGTTTTTTGTTAGAAATAATTCAAAGATCTTTACTTTGAAGGCAGTGACTTTTGGCTAAGGGTATTGGATGCTTGCTACAGAGTCCAGTTGGAAAGCAGATGCAGGACAGTGCAGGTCCTGCTCAGTGATGTATTTCTTGGATTTTTGAGGGTGCTATTCAGTGATTAATGTAGTTTATGAATTTTGTGGTGATGGATAAGATTTTATTTCTGAAGGAAAGATTACTAAGTCCAGAGACACACAGTGAGCGTTCTGCCGAGAAGCCTGTGGCCGTTTGTTCTGTGTCAGGAGCGCATCCTTCTCTGCAGCTTCTGTGCTCCTCTCCCTTCTTGTCCATGCTGTCCCAGGAGAAGGTCGGGCACCTTTCAGAGTCCCAGAAAACCTTTAGTCTTGTACCTCAGCCACCTTTGAGAGTTGGCTGGGTTTTAATAAGTGAAATGGGAGAAACTGAGAATTCTTTTCAGGTCTAAATGTTGCTGATACAGTTTTATTCACCAGGTTCTGCTTACGTAAATGCTTTTTTGGCTGACAACATGGGAGCCCATTGTCAGGAGGCTTTCACAAGTGGCGTTAGTGTTTCTCTAAAGCCCAGACAGTTGCCTTTGATAATTAAATTTAAATTGGCTCCCAAATGACTTGGACACCAATCCTGCGAAGTATTTATAGTTTTTCTGAGTAGAACTTTAATTATTCTTCCTATAGTTTTAATGCATTGCCAGATATAACATTATTAGAATATGGTGGGTAGTTAGAAAAACATTTGAAACTAAATTGACTTTAAGATTGATTTTCACTCAGTGATGTTCATTACAAGTAGAACAGGTCTTTGAGAGAAGTGTGAGTGTGTGCATCATATCTGGCTTACTAAGCAGAGCTGAACAAGGAGACAAGTCCATTTCCATTTTTGTCAAGGAGGCTTCATGTCCAAGGCAATTGTGCTTTTTTAAACTTGGCCATCTGAAATTTTTTCTCTTTGAATATTTGTTAATTTTTAAAGAGTGTCATCAAATTGAAGTTATGCTTTTCTACTGGGACACATTTAAACAAGTATGGTATTGCTGCTGCTTTTTTAGTTTAAAATGGAGGAGTTGGAGTTTTAAAGTAAAAATTATGAAGTTATTTGTGGAGGAACTAAAAGCATTGCAAACTGGCTGAAAACACTGGGGATAAATTTAGCGAGGGCCTGGAATCTCCAGAAGACTAAAATTTTTGTCCTGATTTAGCAATTGGAATGTCTGAGCATTCTCATGGCATACTGGGCCATCAATAAGTACAGAATGCTTATTCTTAAAATTAAATCTATATATTGACTTTCTCATCAATCATTTTATTGTGCAATAATAATTTGAGTTCTTTGGTTTGACAACAACACTTAGAACTTCCAGTTAACTTTTAAAACTTTTGTAGCTTTGTGGGTGGTATTTTTATGCAAATAAGAAAGAGTGATTTTTATATTTCATAGAAGTTTTGGGTCCTATTTTAAAGCTCTTTATATGGCAGTATGTATATAATGTGTTAAATTCCTCAAGAACCTCTCCTTAAAAACTTTGAAGTGAATACTTTTGTGCAACTGTATTTTGAATAAAGCCATGCCAGTGTTAAAAACAAATTTTAAAAATGCAGTACTCCTGATCATTCTTTTATTGTTTCTGACTAGTTCATGTTTTTTCATGTTTTTGAAACTGAATTGCTTCAAATAAATTGAAGAAAAAGCAAAAAAAAAAAAATAGGGACTAATATTTTCCCCTGCTCAGTTTCCCCTTTGCCAGCTCGATACAGGACAAGCCCTAGGTGTTGGTTAAGCTAGGGGGTGGGAGGCTCCTGGCCTCTCATCTCCAAGCAAAGATAGCAGTCACTGACCAGTGATGAGCACATGCTTGGACTTGTGGAAACAGATCCTGATGGCATTTGCTACTGCTTGTCCCATTCCAATAAGTAGAGCTCTATATCTGTTTTCTTATTCTTAAAATGAGGAGAAGGATAGCTATCACAAGTAGTTAGTTTGAAAATTGTTACTCTAAAATGTTTATAATGATTCCTGTCACATAATAATAAATATGATGTGTTACTAACATAACGTGTGCATAGATGAACACATATATGTAAAAACACATGAATTTTGTAGTTTATTTTCAATATCAATACATTCTAAATAAAATACTGATTGGTAGATAGAATCCAGCTTCACATAACAATAGTAGCTATGGCCCAAGAAGAGTGAATTTTAAAAACAGGAAACCATTCATATTAGCAAAGCTATTAATATCAACCATTACTGCATTGCATGGAACCCATTCCTTTCTAGATCATGATGTAGGGATGACTTTTATCTTTTTTTGGAAGGAGAGGCATTTTTTTATAGTAGTCCAACAACATTTAAGCACCACCAATTGCAAGTTAAACTTCTCAAGCCATTTTCCCTGCCTCTCTCTTTCTGTTCTGCTGCTTCGTTCTGATTGTGGGTGATATTTTTTGATATCATGGCTTCTATGCTTTTGTACTAATACTAATAGTGCAAGACTGGAAGCTGTTTAAATAAACATTCTGCTTGTACATGTAGTAACATTAACTACAAATAGAAATATTATCTCCATTAATATTTATTTGTAGGTTATATGTGGATGTTTTGAGGTTTGTATGTGCCACCATAATGAGGATCACTCAAATCTTTTAAAAAACAGTTTGATGTAGGAACAGTGTGCAGCTCATGTGTGGCAGAACTGGACAGCCTCCAGTTTCTAACTTCAGTGTGTTAGAGGGTGAGACACTCCACGAGGACAGAGATTAAGTCCTTGTTGCACACTCCTTGCTGACATTGGCTTCGTGGATCTGAGGTCCCAAGTGTGAGGCCTGAGAGGAGACTTTGGTTTGCTGAAGTACTCTGTGATAGGTGTTTTCATCTTGTTGCATCTTATAAACAGTGGAGGCTTCTGCTCAGTCCCTGAAATAGAAAGAGATCTAAGTGAGATGACAGCTGAAACACTGAGGACAGCTTTTGCCTTGTTTTGTAGCAAATTATATTTTAAAAATATATGAAGTTTAGGTGAATCAGAAACACCCCAAATTCATTAAAGAATCTATTCTCATCTTAGTTTCTTTTCCCTTGCTCATCTTCATCTTTACTTGTTCTAAATCATGCAGAATACATTGTTTCGCTCTAAGAAGCAGATGGAATGGATAGGAATGGTTTTTGGCAAAGAGTAAAGAGGATAAGCAAAGATGATATTGGGGGAAAAGAGAAAAAATCTATGGTCCTGACTGACAAAATGAAGGACAAACAAGGAAGGTAGAACAAATTAATTGTACTCGTAAGATCTTTCCAAAGCCAAAAGTAGTTGCTCCCATCAGGAATGGGGATTTGGGAAGATGCTGAATATGGTATAAATGGAGAGAAAAAGGGCAGGATTTGAAGGATTCTCACACAAAAATCTTCTAAGTATATAGGGAGGGTAAAATATGCATAAGCCCACAGATAAGGCAAGGTTGACCAGAAACCACCACTGTCATGGCAAGGAGTTGGTATGAGAGACCAGATCAGTAAACTACCCTCAGAGTCCCAACAAGGCTGTGGGTGTGCTCTCATCTTTAAACTGCATAGTAGTGCTGGCCAGCATTTAGAGTCACTTTTGAGTATGGTTAACCCCAGTGGAAACAGTTGGGGCCCAGAGTGGACTTAAATAACTCTGAGTACTGTGTCATTCTTTGTATGAAGATAATTTGGAGAAACAACAAGCTGGAGTGCAGTCCACAGCCGCTCTCCATCATTACTGTTACTTCGTTTAAAAGCTAGAAGTTTCTGAACTCACGTGGCTGCTTCCTTAGGCCATTCTGGACCAATGTAGGCTATCCACATTGTAGGCTGGTGCCACCTTTGGTTAGGCAATAAAACATCTCCTTTCTATCATATTTTAGCTACCCTTTAGGGAACTCACTGTGGTTGATTAAATTTACTGTTTTTTCTGGCCAGCTTTGTTTCCAGTGAATTGTTTAGCTCCATAACAGTTAACCAAAACTCTGGGGTCATTGTCTGCTTCTAGGCCAATGCAGGGCTTCCTTTCATTGAACTGACATGACTGCACCTATAGTTCCTGCTGTCCTGCTGTCTTGCTTCTCAGAGTGTCTGTCCCACAAGAGGCCTTGCCTTTCAAAAGGAAGGTGAATTTATGCCAAATTTATATCTATGAGAAATTCAGCAAGTGCTGTCCCTTAAGAGTTCAGTTAGAAATCACATTGCGTTGTATTGTTTTCTTCTAAAACTCACAGATTCTTAACGTCTATGCCACTACTCAGTAATTATCACAAACTACTTACCTTTTGGTAATTCCTTGTTTCCTTCTGATCCTTGACCTGGCACTCTAAATCAGTTGGAGAAAAAAAAATTTACAGGCACAAATTAAAATATACTATCCACAAATTTTGTGTATATCTATCTTAAATATGCTATCCTAATTCTTTATTTTTAACATTCAAACCCAACTAAATTTACTTGCCAGTGAGAGATTCTTCTTACTTTGAGCAATCATATACTGATCCCTAAAGGAGAGAGGCTGACCTTTTCTATCTCCTACTTTTTGATTTTATGGAATGGTAGAGACAACCAAATAAAATTATCTGTCACAGTACTCTTTAAAGTGATGATTATGTTTTTTAAGTATTAATTTTGTCTTTTGTGCAACTTTTAAAGCAAGGAGATTTTCTATCCTACCTTTCTTCCCACATGATCGAATAACAAATATGTGTTTCTTCTGTTATTGAAAGTACATGGCTTAAGGAAAATTTCTTCTGAAATAATTTCCAGTTCCTTAGCAGTTATTTTTTTCTCTCTGGAAACCTCAGGACTATGCCAGAGAAATTTAAGTGAAGCAATTTGTTTTTATCTTCACTGCCAAAAAAGTTATATCTATATAATATACATTAAATGGAATATACAAAATATTCACAAGAATAACACCACATTCTCAGTTTTTTTCTAGCTGCTAGTTTCAGTTTTTAAAAATTCCTGTTTTTTTAGATTTATAGGTAGCCGTTTTTGCTTTGTCCTTAGGAGAAAGGGACTTTTCCTCAAAATAAAAGTCATTGGACAAGGAAGACATAGCCCTTGACAAAATGTTCTGAGCAGTAAAAGTGAGAACAATTCTCATATTACATTTCTAAAAATGAAAGAAAACATTGCAAGCATTTACTGAATAGACACTTAAAACTTCAGCATAGTTAGTGTTTTGGAAGATTATGTACTACAGGTTCTCCAAGTAGCCATGTGATTACCGGGCTGGCTTCCTCACTGCTGCCAATGCTTCTGATTCTGCAGGTGAGCTTGTGGATGAGTTGACAGCAGGAGGGCATTTAGCTGTGGGTGGCTTCCCCGCCTTCACTGTAGGTTCCACTGCCTGGTTCCTTCTGTGGCGAGTTAAGTTTATCTCAGCCAGCTCTGAGTGAACCAGTGCTGACACCCACTGTTTCTCTGATTAAAACAAAGGTTGGGGAGAGGCAAGTTGGCCTTGTCACATTGGCTGGAAACACAGGATTGGTTGTTATTCAGAAAGCCCCCATGTAAAAGGCTGGTAGTATGTTCTCTAGTAGCTGCCTAGAGGTGCGGACATGTTTCTGTGCAGGAGTTGGTTTCTGCTGCTGGGATGCTGTAGGAGCCCTGGGCAGGTAAATTGCAAAGATGCTCAACCCTGAAGGGCAGTGGAATCACTTTAAAATATGGAGAGTAAAAGCCAGCCCTGCATGCTGCTGCTGAAAGTATAAGGATCCCTTATTCTACATAAAGGTGGCTGCCCAAAAATAAGTAAGGTGTGTCCCCATTAAAGACTAATACATAAAAATAGTTACAAGCATATCTAGAAATATATACATTAAAATATTAACTGGAATGATGTCCATGGTAATTTTATTGGTCGTTCTGTTCTTTTATTTCTGGTTCACTTGTTGTTTTCTCTCAACAGTAAACATTCACTACCTGTGTAATTTATTAATTGTTACATTCATTAAAAATAAAAAATATAACTAAAAAGAATAAATATCCATTGTCCCCAAGTACAGTACTTGTCAACTGCTTGCAAGGCAATCTTGAGTTCCTGGGGTAAGGTGTTATTTCTAAAACATTAGTCTGCCCATAACACAACGGTTCTGAGATTGACTATCAAAGAGGGGTCCCAGACCAGCATTCCCAGCGGCACTTGGTACTGTATTAGAAGTGTAGTGTGTGATGACGAGCTGGGTTTGACTACATGTGTGCCACTCATGGTTGTCCTTCTTGGGAATGGCAAGTATATTCATGGACCAGGTTAGAGGAGCCCAAAGGAGGTGGAGAGATGACTGAGTTGATGTTCATGGTGGTAGTTGGCAGAGTTTAGAATCTGGAACATGGAGGGCTGTGTTACTGCCATCCAAAGGAAAGAAATGGGCTCTGTGTTCAGGGTTCAG
The DNA here is from genome assembly GCA_004027595.1 of Dinomys branickii. Classification (NCBI taxonomy): domain Eukaryota; kingdom Metazoa; phylum Chordata; class Mammalia; order Rodentia; family Dinomyidae; genus Dinomys; species Dinomys branickii. The sequence continues at coordinate 7,195 of PVLD010031449.1, read as the reverse complement.
AGAAGGCCAGAGGATGTGCTCAGGGAGGAGCCTGGCTTTGTGGAGTCAGGAGGAGAAGCACAAACCAGTTCTAGCCTCTTCTGGACACTAGTAGTTTGTATCATTCTAGTGAGTTCAGTTTGAAGCATACTGCATTTTGGATTCTTTGAGTGACCCGAATGCATATGGTTGGATATATAGGACTACATGATTCTGATACAGAAACAGTAGGGAAATAATCGTGCAATATTATCTTTACAAATCTAAGGATTTTGGCAGATTCCCAATTTCTGACAATAACCTGAGTTCAGTACCTATAGATGTTTATCTTCATCTCACCTCTTGTACTTGCATGCAGCAGCCACTGTAGAACTTCTCCCAGGGAATCAGTGTGTAAAATGTCACAGAACTTTGCCAGGATCTGACAGAGAATAGTAAAGTTACATAGTAAGCACAGGAATGTTCAGGGCTTATAAGGTTTCCTTCACCTTCAGAATCTCATCTCCAAGACCCTCAATGAAATTCACTTGGATTTTGGTTTACGAGCTAGATTTCAGCCGTGCACGGTGAACCTTAGCAAAGCACCACTCATACAGTAGCGGTTTAGGCAATGCTGTGTACATTTCTGGTGTTACATCTGTTCAATTCCACATGGCATGAGAGGAAGCTCCCTAGCTGCAGACCTGTCAGATTAAGAAGCAAATTCAACAGTCCGTCCTCAGTGTGTGTGTGTGTGTGTGTGTGTGTGTGTGTGCGCGCGCGCGTGCTTGTGCACATGTGCACTGAGGCTTAAAGGAGGAATGCAGGGAACATGGTCAGAATCTCTTTAAGTTTTGATGAGACCTATTTTTCCATTCTATTCTTCTCCTTTCACTGATTTAACAAATAGTCAACACATACTTAGAAAATGCCATGCTCTGTGTTTCTGTTAATACTTTCCAAGTGGTGGTGAGTGCTGAGGGATTGCTGTGATACAAGATGCCAGCATTCAGAGTTTAAAGTTTAGTGGGTTTATATTAAGCACAGTTCATTTAGCTTAATATCTGTAAGATGGAAGATGCTTTTGAGAGGAAGCTCTGTAATAGGTGCCTCCAAAACCAGCCCTTGTAGGTCTTTCTGGTCTATTACTGTGTCTAAGAAAGCAAGATAGTGTTACTAAAACTACACTCAGTTGTGGTTTATGAACTCAAGGCTGGTTTTCAACAATTCTACCTTGATTTTTGGTAGAGTTTTTCTTTTATTTATTCAACATTCAACAAATCTATAATAATTACTAGATATTTAGTGTTCATTGAAGATGAAGTAGTAACCAAGTTAGGCAATTATGAGATCTTTATAGGACTAAAATTTAATAACAGTGATTTGAGGGGAGAGATATTACTGAAACAAACAAATAAAGAAATAATGAGCATCCATATACAATGTATGCTCTGCAGAGCACAGCAAAGCGGGGTGGGATAGAGGCCATCTGGGAGCACCTTCAGCATGGATGGCCAAGTAAAGCATTCTGAGTCAGTGGTACTTAACCTAAGACTTGAGTGAAGGGGCCACACAGAAGAGCAATGGGAAGAGAATCCTTAGTAGGACAAACTTGTAAGAATGAACAAACTACCGCAAGGTCGTTATGCCCAGAGCATAGTCGGTGAGGTAGATAGTGATTCCGACAGCCTTGTCTATTGTTGTTGTACCAAGAATCAAACTCAGCACCTTGTGCTTGCCAGGCAGGTGCTATACCACTGAGTCATATCCCCAGCCTCTTACTTAGTGATTCTGAAGACGCATTTACTACAAAGTTTTTAACCAGACCAAAAGTCAAATCTACAAAAACCTATCCCTTCTCCAGTTTTTCTTTAATTCTTTCTATAGTTTTAATCATTTGCATAAATTATTATACTGAAGCCATTGTTATGCTTTACTTTTAGAATAGTTACTTCTCAGGATTATTTAATAGTCATCCTTACAATATGCTTTGTTGTGTGTGATTGATACTACAGATACTAGTTACTTAAAATACCATTAGAGTCATCATTACAAGGAACATGCTTGTTCCTTAGTTTAGGGTAGTGGGATAGTGGATCTTATGGTGAGGCAATATGGTATTTATCAAAGAGATTCAAACAGGAGAAAAAGTAGAAGATAACAAATATCTGTTGATTGATTGAATCTTCATTGTTATTCTAAGAAATAACTGTGGCCAAGGAGAACCTCCCAAGAGGCTGATATGACATAAAACTATTAAATAGCTAAGTTATTATCCTCAAGTGAGAATGTTGGAGAAAATAGTTTTCTAAAGACAAGAAGGAGAGATGAGCATTGATTGGAAGAATATCTGTTTTTGTGCGGAAAGGAAAGAAGTTAGTCAGTACCTCTCATGTATAAGGAAGATGCACAAGAATAGGAAAGGGAGAACAGGGACAAGTTTGGCAAATGCAGACCTTCTAATCACATCTCTTCTAGGCCAAAGTTTGTGTGTATGTAAGAGTGACGGGATTCCAGCAAAAAATAGACAAGAAATGAAAATAAGAGCAGGCCTTGGATTTTAAGGTAAGCACTTTTAAATAAATTCGATGAGGAACCACCATGAGTTTTTATGAATTAATGCTATGGGGGTTTTGTTTGTTTTTTTTGTGGTTTGTTTGTTTGTTTCCATGTTTATGCTTCTGCAAGTTACAGACTTAATAAACTTGATGCTTACTTTTATTTCCTGTTCCAGGTAATTTGGTATGCACACGGTCTTCTCTTTGACATCAGGTCCAGGTAGGCTTCCCTCTGAAGAGCAGGAGCCAGCCATAGAGCTTGCCTTTGGAAGTAATGGCAGCGTCTTGGCCTTAAATTCTTCCTAAATCAAAGGTATTATGTAATCAATATACATTTGTTTCCACTTATATTTTCTATTCAAATTAAACAAAATTAATGAGAAACATTGTAGTTAGTAAGCAAGATCCATGAAAGCAAAGTGAGAATAGTTTTAATGCTCCTTTAACCTCTATCAAGTGTATTTGAAATAAAACAGTGATACATTGTTTTTAATTGAACACCATGAGAAATATGTTTTGCTACTTGGTATTGAACCCAAAGCCTTGTGCATGCTAAGCAAGAACTATATCAATCAATGAGCTATATATTCAACCTAGTAATTTTTAAATATTTAATGTGGAATTTTTATTTATATTGCAACATCAGAGGTAACCAACTCCTGATGTATGAAGTTTGCTGTTTATTTGGGAAGAATCTTGTTTTATCGCCACGAAAGATAGCTGAGAGGTTTTATAACATTTTGAAGTAATCACATCATATGAACTGCTACCTCTCTGCTAAATGGCAGCTGAGAGGTACAGAGACAAATTTCTGCCCTCCATTAGCTGGAAGAGGAAACAGAAAAGCTGTTTTCTTATTCTGGTAAATATACTGTTTCAATATACTGTTAGATGAATATAGTGTTTAAATATAAATATACTGTTGAAAAAGACACTGTTTAAAATGTAATATACTGTTTAAAAATATATGTCAGAGCTTTAAGTCTGGAAGAGTTCCAGAAACCTTAGATCTGTGTGCTTGCTCCAGGGAAGGGTTTTTAACAACTTCCAGACATGACTGATTTATAAAGCCACACAGAAGTAGTGACCACATGAGTTACCAGCCTGAGATTGTGATGACTGGAGTTGATAGAACAATGTTTCCCTATTGACATTTAGTGAAAGTAAAGTTATATTTAGAGGCTTTCTTTTTAAAAAGTTTATGATGTATACTTATGGATAAATAGTAATATATATTTTTGGTTAAATCCCCTGATGAATATAATTTAAAAAGCTGAATTTTTAAAAAAAATATGGCTGGAGGTTTAGCTCGGTGAGAGAATACTTGCTTGGCATGAACAACGCAATTGGTTGAGCACTCAGCACTACCTCAATAAATAAAACAATGAAAGAATCAGAATGAATAAAATGGGGATAGATAGAGGATAGATAGGTTGAGACCGAAAGGGAAGTAAGAACCTGGAAGTATGTCAAGTGCAATAGCTATTTTTGCCCTGACATCATCGTATGATCATGAAAAATGAAAACTTAGCTTTCTTTTCAATAGCCTCAAGAGACCTGAAAAACAGGTTTCAAAGCTTAAGCCCAAATCAAGGGCCACTAGGACTACTCCTGCAAAACACAGAGGACATGGAAGTACAGCAGTGTTTGAGAGATGCAGCAATGATAAGATGCGAACTTGTTTGAAGTTGGTCAAACATGATGGGACCTCTGGGTTCTTACAGAAGTCAGCAGATTTTCTCTGGAAGGAAGTCCATTAAGCATGGGCTTTAGATGACTACAAATAATGTTTCATACATAATGAGAGTTAGAAGATATATGGACTTAATGCTAATGAAAATGTTGCATAGCAAAAACTGTGAAAGCCGCTAAAGCAATTTATACCATTAAAGTACTCACATTAAGAAAATAAGAGAAGGAAAAAGCATGTGGAGAAAACTGGAACAGAAGTAAACAAAACAAGAAATACAATACAGAGAAAAAAATCCCAAAATTAGTTCTTGATGCACTGTTAACTTGACAAATTTCTGTCAAAAACAAAAAAACCTGACACATTAACAAGACCAATATATAAAGGGGTACTTTTTAAAGATCCTGAGGGTAATTTTAAAAGAACATAAAGACATTATTTATGACTTTGCCAGTAAAGCTGACTACTTAAGTAAAATAAAAAACTTTTAGAAAAAGAATATCTTAGCAAAATTGATTCAAGAAGAAAAGGACAAACTGAAGAATTCAATAAGAAGAGATTTCAAAATAAAGAATATTATCAGGGATGAACAGTTAGGTTCATAATAATGAAGGTCATTTCGTTAAAAGACATAAAAAACCTAAAACAAGAGACTTCCAAATACATGCTTAGAAAGTCAGAGAAATGATAAGAGAAATACAGGAATCTATAATTATAGTTAGAAATTTTGACAGTTCTCTAGCAATAATAGGTAGAAAAGTTAGACAGCAAATCAGTAAGACTATAGGAGACTCAAGAAACAGTATCAACCAATTTAACTTGGTTTACATTCTACCCAACAGCTGAGGAGTGAGAGTTTTATGCATGGGCACATGGAAATTTATTAAGGTTGACCATACTCTGGTTTATATAACAATCTTCAATTAATTAAAAAATTCAGAGTCTGTGATATCTTTTCTTATCAAACGGGATTAAATTGGAAATCAATAACAAAGATATCTGGAAATCTCCCAAATATTTTGTAATTAAATAACATAATTTTAAGTAACTCACAGGTTAAAGAAGAAATTAAAAATGAAATTAGGAAGTAATATGAATGGAATAAAAATTAAAGCATTAGAATTTTGATGATGCAAGTAGGAAAATTTTATAAGGAAGTTATAATAACTCATTTATATATTAGGAAAAACATCTTAAATCAATGACCTAAGTTTTACCATATACTGTACACATAAAAGCCAAAATTAATGAAATAACAGAAAAACAAACAACAGAGATAACTGATGAGATGGTACATTGATTTATCAAGGTCAGTAAAACTTGGAAATTTTTAGCAAGACACATTAAGAACAAAAGGCACAACTCATCAATATCAGGAATGAAAGAGCAAACATTTGTATGGGTCATAAAATCACTAAAAAGGATATTTCATGAATAATTTTATGTCAGTCAATTCAACAACTGTGTTGGTTACTTTTCTCTCATTGCTAAGAGAAAATACCCAACACCCAAAATGAAGGAAGGAAAGGTTTATTTAGCTTACAGTTTGTGGAGGTTTCAGTCCATACTTGGCTGGTTCTGAGGCAGAGTGACACATGGCAGAAGGCAAACATTCATGGCAGCAGAGCACAGCAAAAGCAACCAGCAAAAAGGGAGGAATGGCTGCAAACAGCCTCCTTCCTTCCCTTACATTGTAAACAGGCTACCCCCACCCAGGAGGCATGTAGCTCTCAATGTCCATGCCCTCCTCTTCCACAGGCTCAGGATGTGTACAAAGTAAGCACCCTGGCTTCCTGCTAAATCACTCATCCTAACCTCTAGACTCCCCAAGTTGACACAATGTATCAACAATAACAACAACTTAGATGAAATGGGCATAGTCTTCGAAAATACAGACTATCAAAGCTCACTAAAGAATAAATAGATGTCCTGAAAAGTCTATCTATGAACAAAAGAAATTGAATTTATGGTTAAAAATTTTGGCCTAAGGAAAACTCCAGGCCTAGCGGGCTTCACTGAAGAATCTACCAAACTTTAAAAGGCAAAGATAATATCAGTTCTACAAAGAATTTTCCAGAATATTAAAGAAGAGTTCTCACCTTAATCTATCATGCCTGTACAAGGCTGGAGCCAAAATCAGAAGACACTAAAAGAGATGTACAAATTTTCCTCAGGAAAATGGACACAAGAATGTTAAATGAATTTAAAAAGATAGCCATGACCAGGTAGGGTTTTTACTAGGAAAGAAAAGTTGATTAGCATTTGCAAGTCAACCAAGTCAAGTATGTCTCACTATATTGGCAAAGAAGAAACTGATATGATCATCTCAGATACAGAAAAAATACTTGGCAAAATTCATTTCCCATTTTGGATAAAACTCTAGTAACAGAAGGGAACTTTCTCCAGCATCTATGAATAAAGTAAACTAATAGTGTATATGATGCTGAAAGCCTAAGTGTTTTCTTCTGTGATCATGTACAAGGTGAGAATGTCTGCCTCCAACACTTCTAATCAATATTGTGTTAGAGATTTAAGCATCAAAATAAGGCATGAAAGAGGTAAACAACATGCAGATTTGAACATGTAATAGAAACACTTATACATTTGGGCCTTATCAAACATTTTTTAACAGACACTGATACCAGAAAAAAAAGCAAAACAAACATTTGCAAATTTGCATATATGGGTAATATGGCAAAAGATTTGCATCTACAGTGTATAAAGAACTTTTATAACATTATGAGAAAAAGACCAGAAACTCAGTTTCAAAAATAGGCAAAGGATTTGAATATATATTTTCTTTTTTTTTTTTTTATTTTAGAAACATAAAAGTACAAAAACATATTGACAAACAGACACCCATTATCATAGAAAATAGTACAATCACAACTAATCTATAGACAAGGTGATATGGTCTCAACAGTAGTTGTTGTTTTATCCATTGATATCTTCGAATTGTAGATGTATGGACCCATATACAGACATGCAA
>PVLD010031448.1:0-15724 GCA_004027595.1 Dinomys branickii | reverse complement strand
TGTGTGGAATGGAATTTTACCCTATCTTCTCCCTGTGTTAGGACCCTTAATTATAATATTGTTACTTATTTTATTTGGACCTTGTATATTCAACAGATTGGTGGCTCTTATTAAACAACAAGTAACTAACGTACTGGATGCTATTGAAATGAAACGGCTTCAGGTCCATTATCATAGAATTGCTATGGACCTTGAGAAAACAAATTCTAATAATGCCCAGTAAGATCAATGGGCTATTTCAGCTTTCTCACCTTGGTGCGCTGGACTGGATAGCCAGAGATGGGCAACTGGAAGCTCACGTGTTTTATCAACTACCGCCTAAGACAGGAACAAGGCCTTTTGCTGCCTTGCTTTCCAGTGACGGGTAAGATATAGTTTGGTTCCACGTGAAAGCATCCTGACCTAAGATAGGCACAGTCCCCTCAAGGAGATTTGGTCTTTTATTAAATAAAATAAAAAAGGGGGACCTGTGGGAGACCGCTGAGAGATCTGTGGTCTACATCCATCTTGTACTGCTGAGAGATCTGCAGTCCGCATCCATTTTGTAAGCTATCAGCCATCTTGAAATTTTAGTTTCGGTTTCCATATATGGTTAACTTCCTGTAGTTATATAATATCTTCTATATATGGTCAACTTCCTGTAGTTATATAACATCTTATGTAACAACTTCCATATACGGTCAACTTCCTATAATGATGTAATATCGTATGATGTTTGTACCTCCCTCCGTTGCCTGGTTACCTATTGACGTCAATCCCCGCTCCTGCACTGTATACAAGCCCAAAACTTCCGCTCAATAAACGAGGCTTGATCAGAATCCTGTCTTGCCTCCATTTCTCGTGTCTCTCTTGTCTCCCTATAATCCAACTCCCCCTCTCATTAGGAGCCTTCGTTGACTACCCACAGGCCGGGACACCATATAAATTTTAGGATTGTTTTCTTTAGTTCTGAGATGAATTCTGTAGACATTTTGACTAGTATCTCATTAAATCTACATCATTTTTCAAAGCATTACCATTTTGACAGTATTGGTTCTGTCTATCCAGGAACAGGGGATATCTTTCCATTTTCAAGTGTCATCCCCAGTCTCCCTTCTCACAGTAATATAGTTTTCTTTGTAGAGGGCATTGACTTCCTTGGTTAGGTTAATTCCTTGGTATTTAATTTTTTCAATGCTATTATAAATGGAATCATTTTCTTTATTTCTTTCTCAATGAGTTAATTACTGGTGTACAGGTACACTACTGATTTTGTATCCTGGTACATTGCTGAATTTGGTTATTAATTCTAGGAATCTTTTGGTGGCATTTTTCAGGTCTTCTGTGTAGAGGATTGTGTAATCTGTATATAAAGATGATTTGATTTTTTTCCTTTGCTATATGTATCCCTTTTATTTCTTTCTCATGTCTGAATGCTCTGGCCAATGTTTCAAGTGCTATGCTGGACAGATGTGGTGATAATGAGTATTCTATGTTGCTCCTGATTTTAGAGGGATAACTTCAGTTTTTTCCCATATAATGTGATGTTGGCTATTAGTGTGTCAGAAATGGCATTTTATCAGATTCTGGTAAAGTCCTTCTATACAAATTTTCTTTGAGGTTTTTTTTTTTCTTATGAATGGCTTAGATTTTGTCAAAAGCTCTTTCTGCATTTGTTGATATTATCAAGTGGTTTTTGTCATTGGTTTTGTTTATGTGATGTGTTATACTTACTGATTTGCATATGTTGAACCATCCTTGTAACCTAGGATGAAACCTACTTGGTCATGATGTATGACCCTTTTGATGATCTGTTGCATTCTCTTTGCTAATACCTTATTAAGGATTTTTGCATCTCTGTTGATTAAGGAGACTGGCCTGTAATTTTCTTTTCTAGTTGGGTCTTTGTCTAGTTTTGGGAACAAAGTAATGGCTTATAGAAACGAGATTGGAAGGATTCCTTCCCCTTCAATTTCATTGAAGAGTTTCAGGAGTACTGGTGTTATAATGTTCTTCAAGGTCTTGAAGAATGCAGCAGTGCATCCATCAGATCCTGGGCTTTTCTTAGTCAGTAGGTGTTTTTAAATTACTGTCTCAATTTCATTGCTTGTTATTGGATTTTTCAGAATGTTTGTGTCTTCATGGTTTAGTTTTGATTATTCATATGCACCTAGGAATCTGTCCATTTCATGAATATTTTCCAATCTGTCAGAATACAATTTCTCACAGTTGTTACTACCATCTAATTTTGTCTTTTTCATTTCTGTTTGCATAGATATGAATCTCTTTTTCTCTTTCTTTTGGTAAGTTTGCCTAAAGATTTATTCTTTCAAAGAACGAGCTCTTTAATTCATTGATTCTTTGTATTTTTTTGTCTGAATTTCATTAAATTGTTCACTGATCTTAATGTTTTCCCTCCTTAAATCGGGTTTGAGTTTGGATTTTTTTTTTTTTTTTTTTTTTTTTTTTTTTTTTTAATTTTTTTTTTTTTTTTTTTTTTTTTTTTTTTTTTTTTTTTTTTTTTTTTTTTTTTTTAGTATCTTGAAATTCGTTATCAGTTACTTGAGCTCACTTTGTTTTCCTGATATGAGCACTGATTGCAGTAAGCTTCCCTCTTAGGGCTGCTTCTGTCATGGGACACAGGTTCTGGTGTATTGCACTGGCACTGCAACTTGATACCAGAAATGATTTAATTTCTTCCAGAATCCATTGGGTGTTGAAGAGTGTGTTATTAAGTTTCCAGGTGCTTATAATTTTTCTGTGGTTTATTTTGTGATTAATTTCTAGTTTCAGTGTACAATGGTCTGATAATAAACACGGGGTGAGTTTGAGTCTTCTGTATTTATTTAAGCATACTTTGTGGACTAGTGTGTGGTCTATTTTCAAGAAAGTTCTCTGTGCTGCTGAGCAGAATGTGTATGTTGGTTTTGTAGGGTAGAGTACTCTGTAGGTATTTATTAAATCCATTTTTGCTAAGGTGTGGTTCAGCTCTGATATTTCATTGTTAATTTTTACTTTGTTTAATTGATCTGTCTCTTTGTGAAACTGGGTTATTGAATTCACTCTCTATAATTGTGTTGGCATTGATTTGATCTTTTATGTCCAGTAGTCTTTGTTTTACGAAGATAGAAGTTCCAGTATTCAGTGCATATATATTCATATGTGTTATCCTCTTACTAGATTGTTTCTTTAAATAGTATGCAGTGACTTTCTTTACCTCTTCTGATCAGTTTTAACTTGAAATTTATTTTGTCTAAGAGTAAAATTGCTACTCCTGCTTAGGTTGGGGGCCCTGGTGCATGAAATATTATTTTCCACCTTTTTAGGCTATGAATGTCTTTTTGAATGAGAAGAGTTTCTTGAATGCAGCAAACTATTGGCTGCTGTTTTTGACCCACTCTGCCACTTACTTGGGGCAATGAGGGCATTAACAGAGTCTTCACTGAAAGGTGTTGATTTATTCCTGACATTGTATTCTTTTTCTGTTGATGACTCCCTTGCCTTCTTTCCTTCTTTATTATCTATTTGCCTTGCTTGATGAATTCATTCCATCTGAATTTTTGGTTTTGTTTCTCTGTCTAGGATATTCTTGTGTATTTTGTGGAGTGCTTGTTTGGTGTTCGTGTATCTCTTACATTGTTCTTTTTCATGGAGTTCCCTTATTTCTCCATTTATTTTGAAAGAGTGTTTGGCGGACATGTTAACCTTGGTTTGAAGTTGTTTATTTTTAGGGCTTAAATGCTTCAGAAGCTCCAGGTTCTCTAGGACTTTAAAGTTTGTGTTGAGAAGTCTGATGTATTCTCAATGTGTTTAACTTTGTATGTGTGTGTGTGTGTGTGTGTGTGTGTGTTTTTTACATCACCCCATCCCATCAGAACGGGAATAGGGGACCACACTGGTGAGGACAGCCTACCCACCACTCTCAGCGTGCAGGGGGATGGATTTCCTTCTCTTACCACCTCAACCCCTGAAAGGGCTTTCTGACAGCTGAAAAATCCTCACACTTTTCTCTGACAGCTTTTAAGGTTCTGTTTTTTGTTGGACATCTGGAATTTTGACTAAGATGTGTCATGGAAAGCATCTCTTTTCATTGTAGTTAGTTGATGCTCTGTAAGCTCATTAACCTGTTGAAATCTTTCCTCATACTTGGAGAGTTTTATGTTATGATTTCAGTAAAATTTTTTTATTCCATATGTGGTCTTCTAGTTTTTCTTTAATTCCAGTTAGTCTTAGGGTAGTCTTCTCAGCATCATCTAGTAGCTGTTGGATGATTTTTTCTTATTCTTTTATCTTTGTGTTACCTCAGTAATTCATCATAATTTACCACTTTATCCTCAATGTCAGAAAACCTGTCTTCACATTAGTCATTTCAGCAATTTATGAGTCTATAGTTTTTTATTTCTGGTATTTCTCTCTGATATCTTTTGGTAGAGTCTATGCCTTGTGTAAATTTGTTATTCATGTTTTTGAACTCTTCCAGTTTTTTTGTTTTTTACATATCAACATTGTTCATTTTGTATAATTCCATGAACTTTTGGTTGATGTCCTCTTTAAGTTCAACAAGATTTTTTTGCCTCTCTTTTAATCAACTCGTAAATCTTCACTACTTGGTATTTGCATTGCTCTCCGTCCATGCCCTCTAGATCTGCCTTGGGTAAGTTGGGAGACCTTGGGGGCCTTTTCTTGCCTTGCTTTCCCATGTTCCTGTGTGTATATGTACTTTTTTATCTTTTCAGTACTGAGCATGTAGGTCAAGTACAGTGAGGAGAGATCATAGTTGACATGAAGATATTTTTAGTTAGATTCTGACTTCCAGTGATAAGTTCACAACTTTATTTGTCCCATAGATAGTATTCACCCATTCAGCTATTTAATTTAAATGCTTCAGACCTTGTTACTGCGTTGTGAAGAAGGAATTACTACTGGTTATAATAGTATCAATAGATCCAATCATACAATACTTGTATATGTTAAATTTTGAATTTTTGCATCAATAACCTTTACAGAATATATTTTACAGTTATTAGCAGCTAATCTGTGATGTGGAAGGAACAGGGAAGGTTAGAAATGGAGGGATAGGTGAAAGATGAGTGTAATCAGTAGAAGGAGAGGTAGATATGAGAAATAATAATAGGTAAAAATAATAGAGGATTAGATTCAGTGATGGTCTTTTTTAGTTGAAGTTAAGGGTTAGTGTTGAGGTTTTAAAAAAATTATTTGTGGGAGTGAGGACAGGATATACAAGGAGGGAGGTACAATTTAGGATTGAGGAAATCTATGAGGTTGTCAGAATCTGTTGATATATTTGTGCAACTGTAAGGTATAGAAGAAGTGAGGGAAGACAAGGCACTAGGTAAAATAGAAAGCAAAAAGAGTAGAATAGAAAAGACAAAGCATTAATAAAGAAGATGACAATGACAGAGAGAGAAGAATATAGAGAAAAAACTTGAAAAATTTAAAAGTAGGAGAGACAAGTGAAAAAAATAGAATTGCTATGGAAGCTAGAGTTGAAGAAAAGGATTAGGGAGAAGAGAGAGAAAATAAGTGCAAGCTAAACCAAAGCACAAGAAAAAGAGAGAGAGAGAGAGAGAGAGAGAGAGAGAGAGAGAGAGAGAGAGAGAGAGAGAGAGAGAAAGAAAGAAAGAAAACAAAAAATACTGGTGGGGAACTAGATCAAACATTCCAAGAAGAGGATGTACATGCAGTCCCACATGATCAGTATGCCATAAGCCTGAGTCCACACAATTACTTCCTTGTCTTAGTTGCAGTTTGATTGCAGACAGCCACAACAATGTCTCCTCTTTGCAATTTTTGCCTCCTCCAGGCAGTAGGCAGAGTGTGAGGGTCCCTGGGCTTGGTTCAGATTATTTTCTCCTCGAGAGTGGCAGTGGACTGATGGGTGGGGGCACCAAGCAGACTCAGTGGGCACTGTTCACCTATTCAGACTTTCTTGGCCCAGAGACCAGGGCTTGCACTTCCTTTCCCTGCAGTGAGTGCTGGAGAGGATGCCACAGGCATGTAGTGTTCACCTGCGTTTGGAGGGGGTGGCACGTGCCGCCAAGAATCTAGCCAGGCTCCTTTATTCCCTCAGGCCATTTGGGCATTTGGGGATACTCCACAGAGAAGTAGGGGCAGGGCAGTAGGGCTGGTTATAGCGGCATCACCCCTCCCTTTCAACTATCCTGATATTTTGTGTGATCTATGTGTATCTTCTTTCACATTAATTTTCCATTTCAGGATGTAAGTTGCTCCCCTGGTTCACAGTACCTTTATTTTCAGTGAATCTTCTCTGAATATCTCTGAGGTGAAGCCTCCTCTAGTCGGCCATGTTGGATTTCTACTCCATTTTCTTGTTGGTTGTTTTATACCTTATTCACCTCATAACATCTACCATTTAGTATTTATCTAAATTCATCACCACTCAGTAGCTTGACCATCTCTCAGGGTTCTTTCCACACAGCTCACAACCAGTAGAAAAATATATTTGAGTGTACTCTGATTTTATAAGCAAATGTCTTGTATTTGTTAGTCTGTCTGTCATATCCATAAACAACAAATTTTTCTTCTTTCTGCATTTTTTTATTTTGAAAGCATTTGTCTGTAATTTAATTTAGCTTACAGATAAATGTCATCAAAATTAAAGACATTCTTTCACCAAAATTGCCAGCTGGTCAAAATGTTGTTAAAATTGTTTTTATAAATATAATGCATATTGTTGTTTATGTAATATGTTAATATTATAATCTGGTTCTCATAGGTCATCAAAATGGTTAAGATAATTAAACAAAATCCCTTAGAGTGAGGAGAAACTATTGGACAAGACTCCAGTTAATGAATAAGGAAGCAGCTGCCTGAAAATAATTATTTAGTCCTTTTACCTATAAACCAAATTAAATTACATTAAATTCATTAATGGGTGGCCCCAGCAATCTTCATAGCACTATGGGAGACAACCCCATAAATGTTCAAAATATATTATTGTGATATATTTATATTGGTCATCTTCAAAAGGTTAAATTTTCTAGCAGTAAGACAGGAAGGTTTTCTGATTTAAAGATGCTCTGATACAAAACTAAATTAAGAAACAAAAGTGTTCATATAGCCTGGACAATTCATTATTACTAATCTCATGGTGTATTAAATATATTCATACCTTTCAGATGTACAGGTCTTCTAAAATGTACAGCTAGGATTGTTTATGTTGATAGCCATTTTTTTTTCAGATTTAGACATCTGGCTTTCTCTTTTGCTCCAGCTACTTGTGATAGGAGGTTCACACCAAGCCAACACGAAATCACCAATCAAATGATAATTTTTTCGCAAAAACTTATGTGCTGTGTATGCTATGTTTGTGTACTATACTTAGAGATGCATTAGACAGTCTGAACAATGTCACAAAATTCTTTGATCACATCCTATTAAAGGGCAACAAGTTAGATAAAAGTTTCATACATATTAGATAGAGATGATTGACTAAAAGGGCTATTCTATACCAAGATGGAGCTTTAAGTGTGTTATAAAATGTCATCATGATTGTCATGCTAAAATATTATGTATGGATTTTAATTTCAAACTTTTCTCTGTAAAATGGTATAACAGTTGTCTGTTACCATTCTACAGGGATCCAACTAGAACATCCATGGTTGGTAAGAAATAACAGTTCTTTGACTACACTTTATATTTCACAATGCTTAAAGTTCAGATAAAATTATAATAATTAAACTCACTACTCCCACTAGGTATTCAACAATTAAGGTTTGGAGACCAAAAAATAGAAAGTAGATAGGCTAAGAGGACAGCCCATGTTTGACCTCCATGATTAACAAGAATACAGGACATGAGTGAACCTTTTTTGCAACATCCTACAACTCTGGTGAATTACACGACCTCCTGACCAAGGAGACTGTTGAGATGAGTGGGATGGAAACACAGCAAACAGTGTGCCAAAGGAGGGTCACTAGTAAAATGTCTTCCAAGCTTTCACAGAAAGAAACTTGGTCAAGCAATGGCTATGACTCATCCAGATGGCTGACACTGACTGAAGAACTGAGAGGCAATAAAAAAAAAGAACTGAGAGGCACTATACATGGTTCCAAGGTAAATTCTGAGGAGACTTAATTGATCTTGATAGATAACAAGACGCTAATTTTTATTAATATAGGTCTCAATTTAACTTGGTCTTAAACATCAGCAGAAAAGTATAACCAAAAAATTTGATTCCTTCTATGGGAATCCAGCAGATCAACCTCATAAAAAGAGTTCATGACTGGTAAACTTCAAAAGGACTTCTAAAGCCCATTAGATCAGCTCTCTGGAGGGGTCCCTGACTTTGGTTTCCCTTTACATCAACCCTATTCACCTCAAAGAAGTTAAGATGGAAACTATGCCCAGCGTCCAGTCTCCCCTAATTGTAGTTAGGGATAGCTCTTCAGAGAAAAAAGTATTAGAGACATCTAAGTTAGCTACAAATATTACAGGCAATTAAACAGGGGTGCGCCTTCAGCACAAAAGGCAGTTATGGCCAAAGACACATTCACCAAAGATCAAACTTTAAGAAAAAAATTTAAAAACTTCAATCTATTAAAAATCAAATAAAAAGGGGAAGATAGTTACAATATGGTCACCTCCAAAACATAATTAGACCTTGATACTTAAAAAAAAAATTTAAACCCAGCTGAGTACAGTTAATAACATGAGGTGGAGGCTATGCTTGTGTGTCAACAGATAAAGAAACATTGTTATGATTGCCTTCCCAGAACGTGTAACCCTGGAGAGAAGAACATTCACTACTCCAGTGCATACATTCTTTTTTTTTTTTTTTTTTTTTTTTTTTGCGGTACTGGGGATCGAACTCAGGACCCTGCGCCTTCTAGGCAAGCGCTTATTCCACTGAGCTATATCCCCAGCCCCAGTGCACACATTCTTGAGGATGACCCTGGAGAAAAACCAATGCCACAAGTACTGAGATCCACCCACGCTACAAAACCCATGACATGGAGACAACTAAAGAGGAAAATGCAGGATGCTCCCGTGCTGGTGACAGGACAGGGCCTCCCACAAACTAAAATACATTTGTTGCTATAATGTCTATCATGGCCTGCATACTGTTTCAACAGCATAATTACATAAATAGGAAGGGGGAGATGTGGGAGACTACCATGCTTCTCTCTCCTGAAAAACAAAGCCCTTGCCATGACCTGTCCCTGACCTCTCCTTCACCCTATTCACTGAGCTATGTAGTGCTGGCTATATTGAAAGAAATGTTCCTGGCTATAAAGGTGCCAGCCTTGCATACATCAGAACTATCTGTGCATTGCTAGCTGGAGGCCTCTGTGCCTGGAATGGCTACAAAATGTCTTTTCCCTATGCACCCCACCCACCTCCCTGATTGATACTGAGAGGAGCCATGAGATTTTGGAAATGAAGCCTTTTGTTCCAGAGAGTAAACTGTGTCATCTCAGAGCTCTTCACCTGCAGAATATTCTCTCTTCCATGTGCCATATGGCAGGTGGGTTAGACTGATACCCTCAGCAGGGGTTGTGGTAGTGGGTGGCATGATGGATGATCAATGTCACAAGTATTGGTGTAATTAACAATGAATAAACAGTCTTATGGGACCACAAGGTCAAGAATACTCATATCATTTCAAACTGTAAAAGAAGAGACAGTACCCGAACACCATGAAGACTCTTCATGTACAATGGTTAGGCAAAAAACAAATACATAAATGCCTTTTCTTTAATTTTTTCCTTGATAAATAATTATCAAGGGACCAAGAATTTTGCAACAAATTTTAAAACCAAATTGTTTTTATAGACAGGGAATCCACCCATACATGCAGTTTGCTTGGGCCTTGCATATTCCAAAGATGGCTGTTTACAGGGAAGAAAATACCGCTTCTGTTGGTGCCTCAGTAGGATAAAGGAGGGAACCACAAGTATGAAGCTCCATGGGGAGACCTTCTGTCCACCAGCCCCATTTCTGCTCTATTTCCTGGTTTCCACTCCGTGCTTGACATTTCTAGTGTGGAAATTGCTCTCATGTTCTCTAGGAATGCTGAATCCTTACGCTGATGTCTCTGTTCACATTTTGAGCCAGTGTTCTCTCTACTCTGTATCATCATCCCTACTAGGCTTGAACAGGCGTTCGATCAGTCAATTTCATAATGAACTGGCATGTTACTGTGGCTCTTAATTTCCCTCTGCCCCCAAAACTTCAACTCTGTTTACACCAGGGTGCAGATGGAGAACAGTGATACACCTCTATTGGGTACTTGAGAGCCATTACTTCAGGCTTGACAAAACAAATCGTTATATTAAAAATAACATGTGGTATGATAAAAAAAATACAGTGTATGCTTAAAATATTGCCATTAATGACATACTGTCACTAATCATATTCAAAATACTCTTCCTCACTTTGAACACACATCATTTTCACCGCTTGCTGAAACATTTCTGGCAGTCCTCTTTTATGGGTGTCTTTCATTGTGGTTTTGTGGCTGCCTCGATGTCCTGAATCAATTCAAAACATTTACTATTCATCACCATTTGATTTTTGGTAGTAAAAATAAAAATTTACTTCTAAGTAGTGAAATCACATAAATTAATAAGTTGACAGAGTTGTCTTTCCAGCATAAAAATGAAAGAGGCAGAAAGATAAAACATTTAATGTGTGGCTCATGGGAATAAAATAATTACAGCCCCCTTAATTTCTACTTAGTCAGTACCTAGAAATGACATGAAAATAGCCCATTTGAGCCCCTCATTCTAATGACAGTTGGAATAGTCACAGCTACAACAGATGCATTTACTAACTGAATTCTTTTGAACAGAAATAACAACGACAAATGTGCAAGTAACAAAGATAATTCTGGTTTACAGCATTGTTAGGACACATGTTTTATTCACCTCATCTTAATGACAAGCAGAATTTAATGCACATATGCTAGGTCATTACCATCTTAATTTATGGCAAAATTGTGCAAAAATAACTCTTTACAATTCTAGGAATCAATAATCATGGCCTCTTATTTATGCATATAATATATATCATCATGGAAAAATACACTTTATATAGAGAAGGACTATAATTTCAGGTAGAGGCCCAAAGTAGAACATATTAATGGCACAGATTTAACATTCCTTTCACCTTAAAAGGCACTACTGGGTCCAGTGCAAATTGATTTTAACCATGGGCAGTAGACAGGCCCTGCCACGTAAAGGTGCCTGGCTTACCAGAAGCCTGCTGCTGCTCACCATTTTTGACTTGGAGAAAGACCAGAAGTTACTTGGTGCCAGAGCCAGTGAATAAGGTGGCTGAGGACTCTCCGTTACAGTTTTCTGAGCCCGCCTTTCCATTGGATGGCACCTCACAGCAGCACTCACCGTACTTTTGATCACAGCTTGTAAAGACTCTCGCATAAGAGGACTCCTAAACTGCTTCAGAAAGTTGTAAGAACAGTGGAATAAGTGTGTTTGAAATAAGAGGTAGTATTTTCAGAGGAACTAATGACAACATGTCTTTTACGGTAACATATTGCTTTTAATTTAAATATTCACATATCTGTATCACATCTACATAGCCCTGATAAGAAAAGTAAAATATAAAAATCAAGAATGAGCTTATATATTAAATGGATGTGAAACTTCCAAATAGTCTCAATTTTTAAAATGAAAAACTTCATCTTTCTTACTTCTGTTGAATTTTGCTTCAATTTTTGTTTTGTGTTTCATATTAATTTTTTTAAAAATAGGCTTTATTTTTCAAGCAATTTTAGGTACAAAGCAGCACAAGGTACAGAGAGTTCCTGTATATGGGCTGTCTCCACACTTCCATGACCTTCCCCATTATGAACATCCTGCACCAGATGGTGCATTTGTTACAACAATGAACCTACACTGACCCACTGTCATCCGCAATCACTACCCATTTTCATCCATGGTTCACGTTAGGGATTATTCTTGGTGTTGTACATCCTATAGGTTTGGACAAATGCATGAGGCTATGGACCCATCATTGTAACATCATACAGGGTAGTTCACTGCCCTAGAAGCCCTCAGTATTCTGCCTATTCATTTCTCTCTACTTCCCAGTTCCTGATAACCACTGATGTGTTTACTGTCCCATACTTCTGCTTTAGCTGAAATGTCACACATTTGGAATCATACAGGATGTAGTCCTTTCAGATTGGCTCATTCACCACTAATAAGCGTTTGATCTTTCTCGGCGCCAATTGGCGGTCTCCCGCTCTTGCTCTCCTCCTCCCATCCCTTCCTATATTAACCACTCTGCTTTCATCGGGACAAAATCCCAACACCCTCAGCTCCTAAGGAGGAGAGGTTTATTTTGCTTCACACATTCAGAGGGTTCAGTCTCTGACACGCTGGCTGTAAGGCGGACACGGCTCGGTAAGAGGACGAGGTCGAGGAAAGTTGCTCAACTCTTGGCCAACCAGGAAGCAGAAAGAAAAGGGAGGAGCTGGGGCCGAGAATAAACTCCTCCCAGTCACGCCCTCCGGTCCTCTCTCTTCTAACTAGGTCTTGCCTTGAGGTACAGTACACTGATCTACGAGTTCATTAGTGAGTGTAATGCCCCCATGATCCAGCAACTTTTTAAAAGCCTAATCTCTGAACTTCTGGAAGACATTTTAGATCCAAACCATAATATCTCCTTCACTCTTCTTCTATTGTTATCAGTTTAATTCTTCTGGGATCTGAGAGTAGATATGATACTATTTAGATTTTTAAAAAATTTATTATGGACCAAAATGTGACATATATTGGTGGATGTTGCATGTGAATATAAGAATGTATTCTGCTGTAGTCTATACTTTATGGTGTATCCAGCTGACTACTGGTGCTGTCGAATCTATGTCCTTGATAATTTTCTGCCTGCTGCATCTGTCCACTTCTGAGAGAGGAATATTGAAGTTTCCAACTCTGTTAGTGAATTCATTTATTTCTGCTCACAGTGTTGTGAGATTTGCCATACATGTTTTGACTCCCTGTGGTAGGATACATATATATGAAGGATTGTAATGTCTTCTTGGAGAATGGACTCATTTAACATTATGTAATGTCCTTTATTCTTGATCATTTTCCTTGGTTTGTTTTGTCTGAAATTAATAGTGAGTGCCCTATAGTAGCAAATAATGCTAACACTACCTCGCCTGTAGAGGAGCAAAGAAAATGACTACATCTATTTCTCAGAAATCTTTGAGGAAAGGGAGAGAGAGGCAAGGAAAAAAATTGAGAAACATTTTAGAAGTTTACAGTCTACAAAGAATTAGAGAGTGGGAGGAGCTTACATTTCAACTAGAGAAAATGTACATGAGTTGGGCTTATTGGAATACAAGACTTTGAATAAGCAGAGGCTTGGAGACTTTGAGGTTAAGGAGAAACTCTCCAATTTGGCTGAAGAAATAGGGAAGTGTGCAAGACAGTACTTGATTGGGAGACCAGAGCCAGATTTTAGTGATTCCTCAACAGAGAGGGTGCTGTTCTGAAATTTACTCTGTAGATTTTTCTAGAGTCTTACCTAGACAAATCTTAATTTTATAGAAAAATTCCAAAAATAAGAATAATATTGTTCAAATCAATCTCTGAATATAAATGCATCTTCAGTGTGCGCATTCAATAATGACTGGTGCCTAAAACTTAAAAAGAGATGCCCTCCAGTCACATGCACTGCGGGAGACCGCTGAGAGACCTGCGGTCTGCATCCATCTTATACCGCTGAAAGACCTGCGGTTGGCATCCATTTTGTAAACTACCAGCCATCTTGAGAATTAAGTTCCAGTTTCCATATATGGTCAGTTTCCTGTAGTTTCCATGTATGGCTAGTTTCCTGTGACTTCTATATATGGTCAACTTCCTGTTAATTACGTAATATCCCCTGATGCTCTGACCACCCTCGCGTGATGTCTGGACCTCCCTCCGTTGCCTAGTTACCCACTGATGTCAATACCTACTCCCGCATGTATATAAGCCCAAGCTTTCCGCTCAATAAATGAGACTTGATCAGACTCCTGTCTTGTCTCTATTTCTTGTGTTCCTTGTCTCTTTTCCATCCCACTCCCCCTCTAGAGCCTTCGTTGACTACCCGCGGGTCGGGACAATGCACTAAGGTAGCCTGGCACCTATCACATTTTCTGCCCAGCAATTGTCTTCCCTTGGAACTGACCTGGCTGTTAATTCTGAGGTGAAATATTATTGCATCAGAATCTCATATCTCTGGTCACAGAAACTGACCAAAGGCTTTCTTGGCTTTGACTGTCCAGCACCAGGAACGTGGGTCTAAGAAACTCCACTCTGGATGTAGCTCCTGAATAGACATGTAAAACATGGGATCCAGCTGTTTGTCGTGCTTCTTGCTATATCTAGACAATGTAGTAGGACAATCTGTGCAGAGAAACCCATACACAGACACAGACACGCACAGACATGCGCACAGACACGCGCGCGCGCACACACACACACACACAATTAATCAGACACCCAGGAGAGAAAGGAGAAGTTGGAGGAAAGACCCTGCTTGCCTTTCCAATATGAAGGTGGCTGTATTCATGTCAGGAAGTTGGTGGGTGCCCTCTACCTTATGAAGAGTGCTGAACATAGATTACTTGGACCTATGATAAGGAATCTGTATTTCTGGAGAAGTGACTATGATAAACAGCAAATTTAAGGAATCTCCTATTGCTTTATAGGATGTTGGGAGTTACTAGAGCTGGTTATTGGTCAAGCAGTCAAGCTACCTCAGTATTGAAAAAGGCATCCTGCCGACAATTATAGTCATTAGTCTCTAGGCAACATTACCCACCCATGATACTAACTTTGAAAGTGTATAAAATAAACGCTCCTACTGTGGAAGTCAGTCCTCCTGTCATCAGGCGAGAGGTGACTCCCCCTGACCCAGCGCATGTCTCTTGTCTTTATTTTTCTCATACCCACTGTAGTTTCTCTCTGGGGTACAATGAGAGACCAGCTGAGCCTCGCTACAATAGGATCCTGAGTCTCTGCCAAATAAATTTTGTAAGTATACAGGCATGCGTAAAGAGAAATGATAGACAGTTTAATCTCTTTAGATCTTTGTTAAATATAAAAGATGATGGGTATATGAGCTCAGCATTTTTCCCAAGACATCCAAAGAAAAAGGTTTAATGCTGGAAGATTATTTGTAACTGTACGATGAAAGAGCAGAGTGTTAGAGATAAACCTCCACAGAAGCTGCAAATAGTTTCGGACACTTCTGTATTAAGTTCTTTGAAGTGAAATTTATATTGAGTAACTACAGTGAGTGATTTTTTTTGGTCTTTTTGAGACAAGGCCTCGCTCTGCAGTTCAGGCTGGAGTTGAACTCACTTTGTAGTCCAGCTGGTCTCAAATTCACAATGATCCTCCTGCCTCAGCCTCCCAAGTCCTGGGACTACAGGCATGTGCCACCATGCCCAGCAATATTTTAATAATTTGTGTTACTTTTTAATATAAAATATGTCTAAAAGGTGAGAATAAAATACTTTAATAGTTCTTTTTTTTTATTTTTTTTTTTATTTTTTTTTTTTTTAATTTTAGAAACATAAAAGTACAAAAACATATTGACAAACAGACACCCATTATCATAGAAAATAGTACAATCACAACTAATCTATAGACAAGGTGATATGGTCTCAACAGTAGTTGTTGCTTTATCCATTGATATCTTCGAATTGTAGATGTATGGACCCATATACAGACATGCAAATTTA
>PVLD010031447.1:0-15727 GCA_004027595.1 Dinomys branickii | reverse complement strand
AATTTGCATGTCTGTATATGGGTCCATACATCTACAATTCAAAGATATCAATGGATAAAACAACAACTACTGTTGAGACCATATCACCTTGTCTATAGATTAGTTGTGATTGTACTATTTTCTATGATAATGGGTGTCTGTTTGTCAATATGTTTTTGTACTTTTATGTTTCTAAAATAAAAAAAATAAAAAAATAAAAAAAAAAAGAAAGGGAAAAAAATCATGATATCTCCTTTCACACTTTTCCAAGAACGACCCCCTTGCAAATCCAGTTCCACTGCCCAAAACTTAATATTTTAAAAATTTTTATATTTTGATACTGTATATAATTAAGGTGTCAGCATGATGTTTTGGTGTACACATACACAGTAAAATGATTACTGCAGTCCAACAAATTAACATAATCCCAAACTGAAATTTTATATATACACATGTGCGATATACTCACATGTATAATGTTAAAACAAGTCAGGGTGGACGTCATTTATTTTGAGGCTGGACATGTAGGTCAGAAGTAGAGCATATGCTTAGCATATGTGAGGTAACGACTTGGGTTCAGTCCCTGTAAGAAAGAAAGAAAGACAGCAACAAGCACGCACTCACGCACGCACACATGTACGCACGCACGTACGCACGCACGCAAGAAAACATCAACAAATCATCTACTTTCAAATCTAAACTTTTATCACCTGCCAAGGGGTGGAGCTGCAGAACCACGACCCTGAGTTCTACAGCTCCTTCTCTCTCTTGGATACCTGTAGTGTAGGCCAGGCCTACCTTCTGTCATTTTCTGTATTTAGGGTTTGGTCCTTAGCCTTTTGGTTTTCAGGTAATTTTCTCCCAATTATAAATACGATGAAATTTCTTTCCCAGTTTATCTCTGTCTTGTTAGATCTGTGTGCAGCAGGCATGCTCCGAGGCACAGCCCTGAGAAGTAAGGGTTGTGCCTAAGAAATAAAAAGCCAAGGAAAACAGAAAATTCTGTACAGCACTGCCACTGAAGAGTTAAAACATAGAAATAATGGAAGAATAAAGGTGACAGGACTTTAGGTCTGAAATTCTAAGATTTCAAGATATGTGTTAAGCACAGTCGTTTTTGCTGTTTATATTTTTAAGCGTATCAGTGTACTAATATAGTTTTAAATTGTCACCACATGTAGTTGATAGTTAATCTGAATTTTCATATTTGAAAACACACTCAAGATCTTCATTAAAGCCGTGAAATTACAAGGCCACCGTTTGTAACTATGAACAGTGCAATTTGTACTCCTAATCATTTCACTTAGAGAGAGAAGAGAAACTTGTAAATTTTTGGCAAGTATCCTTAGTCAGTTAAAGCGGACAACCGGTGTCACCATTAGGTGGCGCACTGCAGCTAGCCATCATGTGGGCTGGAGGAAGCAAACTTGTGCCCGTGCTACCAAGGCAGAAATTCCTCTTCCCTGTTCCTGGACTCTTTAAAATATTTAAGATCTTGAAAGACAGTGTGTGCAGAAACAGGCAGCAGGTGTTTTTATGCACCTCTGACACTGTGTCTTAACATTTGGTCTTTAGCTCTGCATTCAGATCCTGTTTGCCCTCCTGGGGCTTCTGAGCTGGCTGCTTCCTGCTGCTTTAGCTCTTCCGCTCAGTGGCAGAATTTTCTTCTGCAGCTACACTGTACATGTCAAAATCTGTACTCGATTTGGGCTCAAAACTCTTTTTTGTTTTGGCTACAGTTTTAGTGGGCCGACAGAATTCATCTAATGGTGCAGCGTCTATCATCACAGAATGCTATTCTAGAATTCTGTCCCTGTCTTCCAATCTTTGGGCAAAAAAAGTAGAAAAGATTAGTTAGAAGAAATAGTGGTAATTACTAGAATTCTCAGCATCTGCTAATGTCATACTTTTCCTTTAATTATGTCCCATAACGTGTAACCTTCACTTTTCTGGGTCACACTGGCTAGAGGGACAAATTGCAAAGTGCAGTTAACAATTATAAGGGTGACAATAATAGTCTTCGATTCTGGGTTCTCTACTAAGCAGAATCTTTGGACCCACGTCCTTGAATTCCCCACTCCCCTCCCAGTGGTTTCTGGCAGCTCAAGCTGTTCTCCTTGGAGGCCATTGTGTTTTCCTTATATGTGGCACTTTCTATTCTCATTCCTCCCCCAAAGAAGAGGCAGCTGGGCTGCACACACCAGCCCCGGCACTCTTATTGACCTTGTCATCCTAGAGCTAAAGGTGTTCTTGCAACGATTGTATGAGGCTGACCTTGGATTTTCAGCATTTTACAGTTCTCTCACTCTAGGAACTTGAAATACATTCCCTTGATGCTGGCTTGGGGAAGATTTAAGTAGCAGCACCAGTGATGAAATCCCAAAGGTTCCTTGCTCACCTCAGGCAAGCCATACTCCAGAAGAAAGCCTGGCTTCTTGAGTTATGATTTATTCATCCTCCAGGGCTGGGGATATAGCTCAGTGGAATAAGTGCCTGCCGAGCAAGCGCAGGGTCCTGAGTTCGATCCCCAGTACCGCCAAAAAAATACCAAAAACACACAAAAAAAACTCTTGCTATTCATCCTCCAGATACATGTTTTGGTTCAATATTGGCCTTTTAGATTAGATACTTAACCTCTACCTTCTTTAGTTTCACTAATGTAAATATAATCAACTCTGTATAGTGAGGATTAAATTACTTAATGCATATCATGGGTTCAGAGTGTCCGGCTCATAGCAAGCATATAAACAATATCAGCTATTATTAGAAAGTTTTGATCTATACATCTCAGGAACTGACCAAAGGGCTAAGTAAGATTTTGTTTTCAGGATCTCTGATGTTTTGCTCCAGGACACCAGAATTCCAGAGGAATATGGGCAGCTTTAAGTTGCTATCTCTGTTCTCTCTCAGCTGACTCACCAAGGTTTCCTGAAATAAATGCCAACGACTGACAGGAAAGCTACTATTGATGCCAAGACTGGGATGTGAGTGTAAAACCTGAGGAATTTACTCTGCATTTATGGGTCTGGTTAGACATTCATTTCTTTATGCTTTAGCGCCTTGGCTCTTTTTCTTCTTCTTGTATCTTCCTTACAATTCCTTTGAGGAAGCCACATTTTTTTCATTCTCAGCCATGTGGAATGGTATTGACCTAGTGCTGGTTCCAGAATGATCCCTGACTGGCATATGTCATCTATGTTGTCTGGCCTCCTGATTGGTCCAGTGATAGATCTTTAAAGTAATCAGGATTGAAGAGACCAAAGTAGCCATGTGCTGGGGTCTCTGGGACATAAAAATGTATTGCTTCTTCTCAAATGTTACAGAAAGAGCCCCTTTCTCTTGCTATGAGGAGACAAGACATGAGGATGTGAGTTCCCGAATGTGGCGACTTTAGAAGAAATTCAACTCTATATAGAGACAGAGAACTATGTATGCTACTGACAATAGCTTTCCAGCTGCTGGATCCCAATTGGCCAGGTTCCTCCAGCCTCTTTAGCTACAACTAACAAATATCCTTTACGAAACCAGTCTACGGTAGAACATTCCTGTGGTAGTGAGAAACACTTCATGGTTTTGTAAGATAGAATTTGAAAACTAATATGGCTATCTCATTTGATTTTGGATGTCTAGAACATTTAAACTGTTCAAAGCTTGGTAAACTTACATATGACCTCCCTTGGTATGCAAACCTGAAGAGTCATTTGTTAAATTGGATTTCCAGAAAGGTGTTCCATTTATCAATTAAGAGATGAGCTTTCTTACTCTTAACCAAAGTACAGTAATTTAGAGCTTGGCACATAGCAAGTGCTCATGGAATGTTTAAGAATTGGAGTTTTCTGGTTGTACTTGAATTTCTGATTAATTGGAAGTTAATTAGAACCCCCCCCCACCATTTCCTCTCGTTAGGAATCTTTGTAAAATGTATGAGTGCACTTTCTTTCCTTAGTAATTACAGTATAGTGAGCATAATTGCATTTTTGAAGAGTAAGAATTTTACAGTGCCTGAGGGTTAGCAGTCAGACTACAAACTCTCATTGTACAATATTTTACATGCAGAAGTTATAGAGAATTGATAATGGGACATGTAAAAGCTTATTTTCTAAAAATTCTAATATTTATTAGTTTTATTTTCATTTAAGTTTTTCTTTAAAAATCTTTTTTTTTTGGTGCAAAAGTTAGTCACAATTGTGATCAACTAAACTGCTTAAAGAAAATTTGCTATGTTTTTTGATAAACCGTTTTAACATTGGTCCCCTTCATTGTAAAGTAAAATTATTAATATGGTGTGCCTCTGTCCATTGGGTTGCTATGACAAAATTAGACTGAGGGTGATGTTTAATCTTGACTCTCAGTTTGATTGGCTTAAAGGAAGTGTAGGGCAGGAGATTATTACAGGACATTTCTGGGTGTATCTGGGCAGGGTCTGGGGCCATGGCCTTGGGACTATACTGGGTCTCTAACCCCTTTCTCTCTGGCTTTTTTCCTGGTGTCCGCTTCCTTGTTTCTATAACGTGAGTAGCTTTCCTGTACCACGCTTTTCTACCATCATGTTTCTGCCTTGGAACCAGCTGACTATAGACTGATTATCTCTTAAGCCTTAAGCCATAAATGAACCTTTCATCCTTTATTTGTAGGGCTGGGGATATAGCTCAGTGGAATAAGCGCTTGCCTAGCAAGTGCAGGGTCCTGAGTTTGATCCCCAGTACCGCCAAAAAAAAAAAAAAGTACAACCTTTATTTGTTTGTTTCTTTGTTTATTTGTTTGTGCAGAGAGTCAAACTCAGGACTTTGCACTTGCCAGGCAGGCACTGAACCATTGAGCTATATCCCTGGCCCCTTTCTTCCTTTAAATTGTTATTCTTGGGTATTTGGTCACAGTGACAGAAAGCTGACTATTACACTGGGTAATTTATAAATAACAGATATTTGTTTCTCACAGTTCTGGTGGCTGGGAAGCCAGAGATCAAGGTGCCAGCAGATATAACATCTGGTGAGAGCACACGCTCTGCTTCAAAAGATGGCATTTTTTTGGCGC
Source organism: Dinomys branickii (assembly GCA_004027595.1). NCBI lineage: Eukaryota > Metazoa > Chordata > Mammalia > Rodentia > Dinomyidae > Dinomys > Dinomys branickii. The sequence goes on along the minus strand of PVLD010031447.1, from coordinate 10,714 downwards.
CTCCTCACAAGCTCAGATGTAAGGGCACTAATCTCATCAGGTGGGTTCTACTCTCATTACCTAATCATCTCTGAAAGATCCCCGCTATTTAATACCACAGTGAGGCTTCAACATGAGTTTTGGAGAGACTTAAACAACCAGACTGCAGCAGAGGCCAAAACAGAGTTGGGCGTTAGTGGAAAATGGGATGAAAGGGACCTGACACTGGTATTGTGAGATTCAGTGAGGATGTTTTACTGGAATTAAGGTATTTGGGATCAGGGTCATCAATCCCGCTATTCTCCGTGAAAATATGACCAATAGTGAAAGTCGAAGATTAGAGTGGGAATCATACTTCATGGAGTTATTAAAAACAGAGGCAGGCCAACTGTTAGTGTGTGGCCAAAGACGGGAAGGAGACATTTCTGCTCATCAGAAGGGTGAGAATGGGCCTCATGAGTATCCAGTAAGCAGACACTAGGTTGCAGGGTATGGAAAACACTGGCTGGGGAACCAACAAGTGGGAAAGACCCTTGAAGTTTCAATTCTCTTTTTCCTGCCTTTTCCCCAGTGCCTTGTGTTCTGAGACATTTGAAAAACTGACATTGGACAAGTTAAAAAGTTTGTTTTAATCTTTTTTCCAGCCCAGTTTGCCCTTTGCTAGGGTCATCCTTCATGTGAGTGTTGATGTTATTGACCTCTTGTCTGCAGGCCATATATTTTGAGTTGTATTTATTGTAGTAATGATGAATTAAGCTCGAGTTAGTGAAGCTGCTGCACAAGTTTCCGCTGTGAGTATGGCTTTGTATTTGTGGAAAAATTATAGGAGTTCTTGGAAGACTACGCATTTGCTACAGGATTGATGAGATTAAGACAGTCCATGACTAGGGCACTAATTTCTATTCATGCAAAGCAAAATTATTGTTGTTTTTCTTTTCTTTTGAAAACCATACTTAAAATCCCACTCATTTCTCATTAGTACTGTTCTATTCTCATGCTAGTTATAGACAAAATATTTAATTACCAAACCAATTCCACTATGACTGTGCTGAGCACTATGGGTATTACATGGATGAGTTTGATGGAGTCAGAGGTTTCCCAGGGCTGCAAATCCCACAGGGAAGACAGACAGGAATGGTTTTGGGAAAAAACTATGAAACATTCTATAGCAAAAGTATGGATGGATTTTATTAAGAGAAACAAAGAAAGGAAATGATATTTCCAACTAGGAAGATGGCTGGGGATAGAAAGGGCTTGAGTCAGGCCTTGGAGGAGATGTAAACTTACAGCAGGCACAGATGAGGGAAGAGCATCTCAACTGGAGGGATCAGCCTCAGCACATCCAAGTCCGAGCATAACGCACTGAGGCTGAGGGCGGGTCCACAGAGACCAGGTCAGACAGGCGAGTGTGGTTTAGGTGAGACTGGAGGTGGTAGCTGGGATTTCAGCTTGGACGGCCGTGACAGCCGCAGTAGGGAAGGTAGGAAACCAGACAAGGGAGTTGATCTAGGAAACAAAAACAATTCTGGAGGGAGGATGTAGAATGGGCAGCATGAGTGAAGAGGGTGGGGTTGGGACAGCTTGGAGCTGGAATGTCCAATCAGGAAGCTCCTGCAGCCCTTCAGATGACAGCCAATAAGGTCATAACCTAGGACAGTGGCAGTGAGACAGAGAAGGAGGCCATGGACTTGGGAGATGAGGAAGCCCAAAGGGAGAGAGGGATGAAGGACTCCGAGGTTGAATGAGGTCAGGAATCTCAAGGAGGTAAGGAAGGAGATGGCAGTTTTCTTTTTAAATAAGATGAAGGCCTCAATTTTGGACATGTTGAATTTTTGCATGTGTGCCTATCACGCCAGCGAGCTGAGCTTGTAGCAAGTGAGCTGCACAGGAGACAGATCTCACCTGTCTGTGTGGTTTCAGCACGTAGCAAAGCATTTATTTAATTACTTGCTTATTCTTTTGAGCAGTATTGATTAAGTGTTCACTCTTACCAGGTCCGGGGCCTGGCGTACTGTAGGAGCTCAACTATCATTTGTTTAGCTGAACTAAACTAATTTTCGTAGGTTCCCATATAGTTGCCTTTATATTGAGAATGACTAGTTGGTAGACTTTAGTAAGACTATTCATTTAAAAGTCAGGGCAAAAGGACGCAGACATAATAATACAAAAATGTTCTGTGGAAGAGAGGAGTTAATAAGGATGTCCTGATCATGGGGTGTGCACTCTGCCTCTGCTGTGTTCCTCAGCCTAGAAGTGGGGAATAAACGCAGAAACTTGGCAATCTTATGTGCGGAGACATTTTCCAAAAGTAGGAGAATTTACTTACTTCATAAGATTAGCTGTATTTACAGTTGTTTTTTGGGGGTATAACTTTTATATTTTACTTTTAAGTTTGATTTTTCCTTCCTTAGGTGGTGACATTTTTCAAAATTCTAGTCTGTCTCTGTGAGGCAAGTGAAGACACACAAAGCTAACTTTAGATCTTTTTTCTTTCTTGGGCTGAAATTTTATGTGGAGAGTAACCTAATGGGAGCTAAGCATCGTGGTGTCAGGTCCTAACTAGGAGTAGGCATGAGGGAAAGCAAAGCTTAGAGGTAAAGGCACGTCTGCTGTTTAGAACCATTTTCTCTCACAGAATTTCTTTTCCAAGAGCCTTTGCTCAGCATAGGTAGTGCTGTGTTGCAAAGTAGACGAGCGTGGACTCCAGTCAAGAGCTGGGTTGGAGGAGTACCACTAAGGTAAGCATTTGTGTAAATGTCTTGCTATCTTTAGGCTATTTCCTTGTTCATAGTAGAGATAATAGGCATATTTGCTTCACTGTGTCACATACTAAATGATTTGCCTGATTCATATGCACTTCCTATCTCCCCCTAGAGTGTTTCATGGAGACAGGGATTTTGGGGCCTTGTTCCCGGATGAATCCTACACGCTGGGAACCTGGTTACCTTGGGAACAAGGAAGAGGAATTATGAGAAAGGCGTGGGGGTGAAGGCAAAGGAAAGTGGGCATATGCTCCTGGAGATCAGTGCAGGAAGAGGTGTTGTGAAGAAAGTGGTTCCAGGGTGGGTTGCTGAGGAGAAGCAGAAGACAGGGCCCCCAGTGACAGATCTGTAGCTTTGATAATTAGGAGCATATTGGTGCTTTAAAGAGCCCCGTTGCCCCTGTATACTGGCAGAGATACCCCAATAGTTGAGAGTTAAAGAAATGGAAGGATACAATGACTGACCCTGAGTTACGGCTAGTCTTTCTAAAGTTTAGCAAAGCAGAAGAGTAAGATGAAATTTTGCCCTGATGACAGAAAGGTTCAGAGGAAGAGCTGGCATTTTTTTTTTTTATAACCAAAGAAGTAAGATTCTATGAAGAGATGGAAGATGTGAAGGGAGGCAGTGCTCCTTAAGCTATGGACCTCAGGAGGGAAAGCGTCAGCCTTGAAGGTCATTTCTTGTTGAATGTGGGTAAAGGGGGAAAGCAGTGTCGAAGCAGGCAAGTTTGAGACTTAAGGGAGGAGGACTGAAGGACTTCAAATTGCAGCCATCTGTCATCCTGGTGAAGTGAGTGCCAAGGTAATCTGGCTGTGGTTGGTGTGGGCTGGAGAAAAGTGAAAAGGTATTGAAAGGAAAAAAGGGACACTCACTAGAAATTGGAAGAGATGACCAACAGGATTGCTGAGTGGACCGAGGTGGGGTGGAATTCAATGTCACGGACATGCTGCAGATCTCATTTGTTCCGTTTTATGACTTGTCCTTCTGCATAATGTTCAGTGTTCAAAATGGGGATCAAGAGCAAAATGCCTGACTGGCGTAATGTGAGATTAAGAACCGACAGCTGGGTGTGGTGGTGCCTGGCTGTAATCCCAGCAGTTCCTGAGGTTGAGGCAGGAGGATTGCAGTGAAGGCCAGCCCGGGCAACTTAATTAAACCCAGTCCTGAGGTAAAAATTTAAAAAGGATCTGGGGATGAAGCTGAGTAGCTGAACATTGCTGGGTTCAACCCTCAGTACCGCCCAAGCAAACCAAATCCCCCAAACTGGAAGGGAGGCTGTGTAGCTAGACAGTTTGGTTCCAAAAAAACAGGATCCTGATGAAAGTATGGTAGAGAAAGCAGATAAAAGAAGTAAGACATTCTGTGAGAAGGTAACCATTAAAGGATAGAAATTCTTGGGGAGAAGGGCTAGATCAGCCACAGTGAGAGACCCAAGAGATGGAAGGAGGCGGAGAGGAGTGTGTACGTGGGGAAACAAGACACAGAAAGAACTGAGATCTGTTATGTACGTGTTCCAGCTCCCCATTATGTACTAATGAAAACTCAAAAAGAAGAGAACTGAAACAACCAGCAGGGTGATGAAGGGGGAAGTGAGGTGTGTTTACTTGATGTAATCATTTTTTCAGAAAAATAATGGAAGTAATGAAATCAGAAATTTTTGTGGATTAATTGAGTAAACAGTAACGCTTTGTATTTCTGGGCACACGGGGTCCTTTGCTATCTCTGAGTGACGATAACTCACACTTGGGCTGGAACCAGCTGAAGAAGGCATTTCTCAGAGATCTACGTTTAACAAGAAGGAGCAGCACCATCGTGTACCATGTTCTTTGACGTTAATCTCTGGAAAGAGGCTTTCAGCCTGAATTTCACCTGAAGTTCTAACTTAGAGAGCCTCGAAGTGATAGGAAGGTTTGTACTTGGAAGTTTGTATTTCCTTTTTCCTTGGCTATAAAAAGAGTGAAAGGAGATGCCTTGAATAGAACACAGGGTGTTGTCTTGCTAATTATGACACCATAAATCTATTAGTTTTGGGTAGTCCCATTGCTTAACATTAATTCTAATAAATCTGGCATGTCCAGTCCCCTTTCTGTCAGTGTTTAATGAGGTAGTCTGGGAAATATGCCCCTTTTAAACTCAAGAGCAACAGTGGAGGAATGCCCGCACTGTATCAAAAAACCTATCTATAAAACAGATGTTCTCAAGGTAGAGGAGACAGGTTCTGTCCAGCGACCATTAGGTGGTGCTGCCAACCAACATTCCGTCCTCTGTTAGGCCACTTAGCCGGATTCTGCTGCCTTTCGTGTGGGTACTGTGAGAATATTATATGATTCTTTCACAAAATGTGGAAGTGGCTGAAAATTTACTTTCATCTCTCTGAAGTTTTTGTAATTTTTTTTTCCATTCTCAAGAGCAGTTAGTGGTTGCTGTGGGAAGGCAGCCGACTGAGAAGTGGCTGTCAGACCAAAAAACAGCCACTGGCATGGGAACGGCTCTTCCTGCTCCCTGAAGAATTCTCCCATGTTAGACTTGCTGGAATATTGCAGGTAAACCTGCAAAAACTGCTTGATTGAATAAGTGGAACCCTATGTGTAGAGAAGGTTAATGAATTCTAAATTGGTATTTGAGGGTGTGCACATCGCGTCAAGGCTAGTTCATGAAAGAGTCACTCTTGCTGTGAGAGCCTACACGGCTGTTGATAACTACAACACTGACTCCTACACTTCCACTCATTCTATTGCATATTCATTACACAGTTTTCCTCATTGTGAAGAATTGAAAAACAACAAGAAGTTTTTATAAACACATTCTCAAACACTCTGTTTGCAAATGACTTCATTCAAGAATTTGTTCTCCATTCAATATTCCTCCATAGACTACCTTTCCTCTTCAAAGCACTTATTTCTTTTTAATTGACAAATATAAATTGTATGCGTACGTATTTAATATGTAGAGTATGAGTCTTGAAATATGGATTTGTGGAATGGTAAATCAAGCCAATTAACAAATACCACCTCCCATAATTATCATTTTTTGGGTACTGGGAATCAAACTCAGGACCATGTGCTTGCCAGGCAGGTGCCATGCCACTAAGCTACTCCCTGGTCCCACATAATTATTTTTTTGTGGTGAACATTTAAAATTTACTCTTAGCAATTCCTAGCATTACATTGTTATTAATTATAATACCATGGTATATACAATCAGCCTCTTGAATTTATTCCTTCTGTTTCTAACTGAAGGAGCCAGAGAGGGATTGAAGGGTTGGGCTTGCTCTTTTCAACAACTCGGTCATGGAAGAGAAATAACCATGAACCTATAAGAATGGCACCCACTGTTGTTGAAGGTAGCATCCCCAGTGATCTTTACCAGGCTCTGTCTCTTAAAAGTCCAGCATCTCCCAACTCCACCCACAGAGCATCAAAATCCCAACACAATCAAACTATATCCAGACCACATCAAGAGTGGTGCAAACAAAACAACTTCTCCTTTAGTAAGTGAACTGATCAGTCATATACAGTTACCCTGTTCTGGTCACTTTAATGGTAAAATAAGGAGATGTGGTCCTGTTGTGTTGTTTACTCATTAAAGGTAACTGTTTGGGTCTGCATTCTCAGAAATTGGTGTGTGTGTGGCTGTGCCTTTTTCACTGTGACATTTATACAGCTCCAGAAATGCCATCCTGATAGTGTCTCATTTTTCGTATAGAAGCAGCTTCTTGGAATGAAGATAGAGGGTGAAACATACTGTTATATTTTATTTCCCAGGGTCTGAGAAGCGATTACACCAAAGGCGTCATCAGTATTCCTGGTCCTCTCCATGCCTTGCCTTGATTGTCCTAAGAGGAAGTCTCCCATGTGCAGGACCATCTGCTCTACCGCTGCTTGCGTTGTGAGGGTTCATCTGGGAGCAGTTTTGCCCCCATCTCTCAACGTTTCTTTCATGGCTCCAAGAGTAAAAGACCATGTTCCATTTGTATTTTTATTGTCTCTTTGGGGGAGGCACCAAAACTGTCACTCTTCATAGAGATGTGTACGCCATCTGACCTAGAAACAAATGCTAATGTCAGCCTGTGGGAAAGTCACAAGGAAGGACACACATGGTCTTTCTATGTCTTTCAGAGGGAGGATGTTCCTGGCAACAAAAGAAAGGAAAGATCATCTCAATACAACCCCAAGATGTCTCCTCCTTAGTAGTATAATTCTTTTTCTTTAATAAAAATGAAACCCTTGGCCCTTTTCCCAATGAAAAGTCAGAGAATCATAATACTTGTATCAACCTAAGATTTTGTTTGAACTTGAAACCCCTAATTAGACTCTAGTTCATCAGCCTTGTGAAGTGCATCTTGCCCTTGTGTCTGAACTGTGATGAACGCTCTGCATTGACTCACATGCAAGTGACATCCCCACAGTGTCACCAACTAGGGTCAGCTTCAGTTTCTTTAGGGAAGGGGAACTTTACAAACTGACACAGCAATCTGAGATCAGTATTTTTCTAACTTTACATAATTATTTTCTTCCTCAGTCTTTTCACAGTTGTTTCACTCACTTAATATGACAGCATTCTTCAGTGTGACTTGTCTTCACAACCTCTTTCCGATGCATTTGATATGGTTTTCATAGAGATAGTAGATATTTTGTTTTTATATTCACATTAACTGCTTTTAAGTATACTTAAATTATATAATTTCAGTAACAAATACAAATGATATCCTTGGGTTGAGGAGCAGGAGGTCCCACTTGTGCCAATAACATGGTTCAGGGGCCAGGTATCATTGCATGGATGTGCTCATGGGTGCCCCATTTGCCAGCTGTGAGTATTAGCATGCTCAGGACACTAAATAGTACATTTTACAGAAGGCTGCGGGAGCCCTGGTTAATCTTGCCTAGTTGTGTAAAGGCTATTTAAAAGCGACTATTTGATTTGTTTTCAACAAGTATGTAGATCTCTGCAGATCAATGAGCAGCTCTTCCCTATCCTATTTTAATACATCAACATACAGAAAGGCAGCTCTGAAAGCTGGGTGTAGTGGCACACATATACAATCCCAGCTATCTGAAAGGCTGACGTGGGAGGATTACGACCTTGAGGGCAGCCTGGGTAACTTAGTGAGACCCTATCTCAGAATAGGACAGGGACAGGACAACACAGGACAGGATAGGATAAGGTACAGTTTAGTGGTAAAGCATTCGCCTAGCATGTGCAAGGCCCTGGATTCAATCCACAGTAACACACACACACACACACACACACACACACACACACACATACACGTGCACACACACAAGTAGTTTAAAGTCCCAATGTATTTATCTTACTCTTGTTATTGAGACAGGATCTTAGTAGGTAGCACAGCCTGGCCTGGAACTCCTGATCTTTCTGCCCCAGCCTCCCAAGTGCTTCCTGTACCACCATGTCTTGCTTAAAAACCCTTTAAAAATCTAGTCTTGTCTTTGGAATTCAGTAAATCTTTATTCAGGCAATAGAGATGTATAAATCAATGAAGTCTGCTTATTAAAATACAGTTGAGTGCTTAGTATCTCAAATTATATAGTTCCTTGAAGTTTTTTCCTTTCTTTTTTCCCCCATTGAGATATGTACATAAACAATGGGAAATATCTGCATTCAACAATAACAGTAAAAAAGCCCTCAATGTAATTTAATGTCAGCAATCAATATTCTATGTCCCTGACTGAATTGAATGGAAGATGAAGACTTTTATGGCTCCAGGTGAACTGAAAAATGTTGGTGCCTGCCATCCGGCAGTCAGTCACAGAATCTCCCGTCACTATGTGTTTTCATTGCTTCTAATATTTTGCAGCTCTAGGCTGCTGTCTGTCCTGCCTAATGATGGTGCCAACCTTGACCGGGAGCCCTCTCAACCTTCCCCAAGGCCCTTCTGGTCTTGCCCACGCCTTGACATCAGCCTTCAGAGTATATGAAATAGAAATCAAAATGAAAGAGTAGAGGGCTGAGATTCCCCTGTGTGCTCATCTGGCTGAACTCCTCACATTTCATGATTATATTTGATTTTTAAGTCATCCTGAACCCCATCTGTAACTCTCCTCTCTTTTATCCTTTTCGGGTATCACAACCTTTACTACAAAGCTTATTTCAATGGAAAGCTTCTTAGAATTCAGATCACTTACTCTTGTCTCATACCAGTCTGTTTGTTTGGGACACCAGCTCGCGAGACGTCCTTTGAATGATTGCTTTCAGGGAAATCAAAGAGATTCGGGGACTGAAAACTTTGATAACTGATTGTGTGTTTTATGCTGCTTTAGGGATTCCTCTTGCAACTTGGTTGGATAAGGAGGAAAATGGAACAATGGGAGATGAAGAAGGCTGAGGTCTTTGTTCTATAGTGTTTGCGGAATTCTAAATTAGCACCAGGAAGGGACTCAGTGGGTGTGGAAATTTTTTAAGACCTCAGAAGCTACCCAGAGCCAGATTTGTGGCTCAAGAATGCTTTGCAAAAGAGGTGATGGCTATTCCTTGCTTTTGGAGTCAGATGCCTTGGGCTGCACCAAGTGAGATTGGCTTCTAGTTCTTAAGAGAATTTGTGAAGTGCTTTTTGGAAAACTTCTGAAGTGATGGTATCGCTTTGGAGATTTCCAAGTCTTACTGTAGGAAGGGGAGAAAACTTCACAGTGGCTGTCCCTCTGGGCATGAAACTTCCTCCCTCCCTCTGCAAACCTTTGGAGCCAGTGTCTTGGCTCTAAGGGAAGCCAGTCTTCTTGCTTAGGGAAGGAAATTTCAACACAAAACTAGAGTATGATTCTGCTACTGTTTTCTTTCTACTAGGGTAAACTGAGATCTTATAATGACCTACAACAGCAAGAGTCACCAGATCGTTGTCACCTATAATGAAACACTGAACACTTAAAGGACAAGTCAGGACACATGTGTACTTTCCTCTTATCCTTCCAATAATTTGAATACTTTCATCTTGCTTGTTCTAAGAAGAAGGAAAATGAGGTTGAGAAAGTATAGTTTTCATGGCTGGTAAGTAGCAAAGAGGAGATTTAAGTACTGTTCTATTTGGCTCCTGAAACTGGTTAGGAGAAATTAACGGCTATCTCGGCATATCGTATGAAGAATCATTTGGTATTGTTTGCTTTGAATTAGGTCAATGTAAGTGTACATTTAACCTTCGTATTTCTCGGGAAGGAGAGCAACGTGACAGGTGGACACTTTAAGTGAAATTACCGCATTAGTGTCAGATCAGCTTGCATGCTGCTGAACAGATATCCTATGACTATCATCACAATGTATTTATTCAGGACAAGAAGAAAAAGTAGTAGCTATTGTCTCACGTGTGGAGAAGAATGAAAGAGATTGGAGAATGGCTTATACTGGTGGTGGTGAATCTGTGGCATCCATGCTGCTGCCGGCATGCAGAGCCCTCTCTGTTGGTGCGCAAGCCAAGTTGCCCCAGCATTGCCCCAATAGCCAAGTATCAGGTAACAGGGCACACAGGGGCAGTTTTGACCTTTTGTGATAAATAAGTGGGTTTTGGGTTGCAGCTTGGGCACTGGGTCTCTAAAAGGTTTGGCACCACTGGTGTATACTAATATAAAGTATCAGCCTCACTGCCTCCTCTCCTGCCACCCCAGATGCCAGCCTCAGAGATGCTTGGAGAAGCTGTGTACTTGGTGATGTTCTCTGGTTATTTTGGAGGTGGCAGATGCTGGATGCAGTTACGAGCTTCTTAGATCTTGATTTTCTTTTATTTATTTATTTATTTATTTTTTAATTTTAGAAACATAAAAGTACAAAAACATATTGACAAACAGACACCCATTATCATAGAAAATAGTACAATCACAACTAATCTATAGACAAGGTGATATGGTCTCAACAGTAGTTGTTGCTTTATCCATTGATATCTTCGAATTGTAGATGTATGCACCCATATACAGACATGCAAATTTAGTCAGACAGTTGATCCTCTCAACAACAGAAAAAAAAAAAAA
>PVLD010031446.1:0-15727 GCA_004027595.1 Dinomys branickii | reverse complement strand
TGAAAATATTGTATTGAAAATATTGTATCTTCCCACTTCGCCATGAAAATATATGCATTTATTACCAGAAGACATAAGAATATTTATTTTCTTGCATTCTGTCCTCAAACCTGCAGCAGTAATTAGGTCTAGAACACTGCTACAGTTTTCATTACTATGTGCACATCTCTGTATTATTATCATCATCATCACTGAGAATGAAAATGCTGGACTGCAGACCAAGCCTCACTTTGTGATCTCCCCACCCCAAGTGAAGTGTTCCAGTCAGTAGGCAAATGGCTAAAACAAAAATGATTTGTATATTTTAGCCATGATGACTATATGAATCCAGGCTAATATGAAGTCCTTAGCAAATCCAGCATCTCTTTCAGGGCACCACTGATTCTCAGTGTCTTTTTTCTACATACCTGCTTCCTCCTCTTAAATGTCTTTAATTGTCCCTAAATTCTTACCCCCTCAGGTTGCACACCTCTCTTACGCCTAGAAAGGGTGGTCACAAAGAAGGTTGTGGATGTTGCTTCCTCACTGGCCTGCTTTCTCTCTCCATCATGAGTTATGATCCGCATTTTCTCCTGTATTGTTGTTGGGTTTTTTCCCTCAGAAGCAATCTGTTCCTTTTCACTGCCACGCTCTACCAGGAAATATCCAGTTTTTCACCTCACTTTGTCAGTGAACTGAAAATTGTGCTTTAATTAAAATCAGGGGCCAATGAATGAAGAGAAAAAATTCTGGAAGTTCATTTATGTGTGGGTGTTATTGTTTAGAGATTTTAAGAACTTGTCTAGATTTCCTAGGGAAATAAATACAAAACTAAAAGCAAATGTAAGTATAAAACTAAAAGAACCTTAACTATGTGGCTAATATGGTATCTTCCAATATAAAGTTACTCTCATTTTTAAGGAAATGCTTTAACATTCTTTAAAATATAAATAGTAGAAATCTAACTGGCAGTAAAATGGCACAAATCATAGAGAAAAGATCGCAGCTGTGCTCAGGAAGAGCCCTACTTTGTGTGAAGAAATGTGCAACGTGGCCAGCTTTGACTTAGGACAGATGGGGCAATAATAGCTTCAATCGAATTCTTCTACTGCAAGATTATCCATTTCATTAGGAAATTTGAACTCAGACAGAGCTGTGCATTTTTGCTCATTCTTATTCTCAAAATAATACTATCCTTTCTTTGAGCCTATTTTATTTGAAGTTCTCTATAGCTAAGACTGCTATAAGCTATAATACCCAGCAGAGTCTTTCGTGTGGTGCAAAGAAATGGCAAAGTAGATTATTTTTTATGAGGCAACCCCAATGAGCTCCCCCTTTCTGTTTCATTTTTATTTAAATCAGAGCAGGATATGGGGGGAAGAAACTACCGAATTTCTCTGTCACACTTAGTCTGTGACCCATATTAAATTGTTTTTTCCTCAGTGAAAAATATTTCCATGACACATATTTTTAACACATAATTTTACATAACAAAGCATGAATATCTATTCATAAAACCTGAAAAACCCTGACATTGTAGCATTAATTGCTTGAGCATCCTGTGTATAAACAATAGAATTATTTCTAATATTTCATGGAATAAATAATTTTTCTTGTGAAGAACCCACGAAGAGTCAGCACAGTGCACTCATATAGGGAAGATTAATCTATGCCTGTCTTTGTTATGGTAACAGTTTACATTTCTCTCAAGAAATTCAAACCTATTACATGCACCCTAAAACTGTCTTGTGATGATGTGAGATAATGTTATTCTCCTTTAGTGATCAAAATGATGGTGTTTGGGAAAGCTGTTTGTAAGCTAGAAAGCACCATCATATATGAATTAGTGTGGTTGTTAGCTTATCTGTACCTGAGGTCAACATGGGACACCTGGAGGCTGTTGTAGATTGGCTCCTCCAAAGCAGACTCTGAGACCAGGATTTGGATGCAGAGTTAGCTGGGAGGTGACCCCAGGAGGGTCCTGGTTAGCCGGTAGGAAGTGGGGGATGTTAGGAGAGGGAGGAAGTCACCAGAAGGGCTGAGCAGATGAGTAAATATGACTGGACAAATGAAGCTCAGGAGAACCAAGCAGCTTCCAGATTGTTACACTGAGCAAGAGGAAGCTGAGATTTGTAGTCTCTAGTATCTGTCCTTTATTGGTTAAAGGCTGCCCCGTGAGGTGGTAAATCCCTGGCACTTCCTGGACGAAGCAGCTTTGAAGGTGCCTGAGAAAGCTCACGGCAGAGTTGCAGAGAGACACTGGTGGTGGCCGAAGGTGAGAAGCAGTCTGCATGTGCAGGGCTGTCGACTCTAGGAGCTGCAGATGAGTGAGCGCCCCCAGCTGGGTCAAGGACATCTGGGGCAGGGCATTTGCTGTGTGTGCTAAGAAGTTAACCCTCAGAGGCAGGCTCAGGGGCAAAGCCGTGGGCAGGCTTCTAGGATCTGATGTGACTCTCTGTCTTAGCCAAGGCCTATAATAAACACTTAGCACAGATGAAGCAGCCCAGGTGAAATTACCCAGAGTTTCCTTTAATACTGTGTATTAGTGTCCCTGTTAGCGATTTTACATGTTGGATTGAAGTACCGTATAAGCTCTGCTGTTTCATGAAAATTATTGCTATGATCACACACATTCTGGTAAAATTTGTTCCGAGCCTAAGCTTTCATTAGAAACAGCCAAGCCGGTGCAGTGATGCCTGCAGTCCCAGCTACTCAGGAGGCTGAGGCAGGCGTATCACAAGTTCAAGGTCAGCCTAAGCAAGTTAGGGAGACCATGTGCCAAAATAAAATTTAAGAAGGGGCTGGGCATGTCAGATGATGGTAGAGCACTTTACTAGTATAACTGAGGCCCTGGGTTTGACCCCTAGTCTTATAAAGAGAGGGAGGGAGGGAGAGGGAGGAAGAGGAAGGGAGGGGGAAAGAGAGACTTATGTGTGTGTGCGTGTGTATGTGCAAACTCTCCAGATGATTCTTATGTGCAGCTAAGATTCAAACCTTTAGGTAATGAATGAAGAGAGCATAACCTTGGTTGTAGATTTCTGTGGCTCCACCAAGCAGCTATGTAAATTTCTACGAGTAGCACTCTCTCTGGGGCCCAATTTACTCATCAGCACAACAGAGATATCATACCTATATCACACCCTTCTCTGAGAATTAAACGGATGAAAAAAGAAGTCTGCTCTCGAGCCAGACACATAGTTAGTGCCTAATAAGTGTCAGTTCTCACCCTTGCAGCACTGGCCAACTTGCTCTGAAAAGTCCTACTGTGTCTCCATATACTGCAAAAGGAAAATGAAGTTTTCGTGTGTAAGTAGGTACAAAGGATGGGATTGCAAGAACGAATGGGGGAAGACAGGATAGGCTTGTTATACTGTCAGCAGTTAGTGATAGCAACTATTAACAAGAACAAACAAGAGCTGAAAATGGAAACAGGAAAACCACCGACTGGCTAAAATACAAGGGTGTGAAGGCTTCTTGTGGCAATGGCCTGAGAGCCAATCCCTGCCACGAATAAGTGGCAACTGAAAGGTCAGGCCGTACCCTCATGGCACATCTGTAAGGAGTTTATGTCCCAGTTGGAAGTACCTTCCAGTACAGCTGAAATATTTACCAGGGAGACTTTATGGTATACAGCAGGTGAGGCTAAGAACCCTTCTCTGAATTTCTTGGGTTACCTTTCAATATTATACTCAGCCACTCTTTTTGATTGACTAGAGAGCTGTGAGTTTCTTTTGGGCAGGACTGTGTGCAGTCATCAGCAATATCCAGTATACAATAGGCTCAACAGTTACCCACCAAACTAAGCCAAAACAGGAACTGAGTCACAGCGGTCCATCTTGAGAGTCTCTGCCAAATGCCAGCCTTAATGCTTTCTTCTTGGTTTCATGAGGACTGAGTCTGTACAGTTAGAAAATAGTCTCATGTCAGGGCACAGAGAATTCTACATTCCTGACTCACAGATATAGCTCAGTGGCACAAGAGCCTGTCTGTCAAGCACAAGGTCTTGAGTTCGATTTCCAGTACCAAAAAAAAAAAAAAAAAGAATTCTACATTCTTTCATGAAGAATGCCAGTCTTCCCATTAGGGTGGCTTTAAAAAAAAAAAAGACAAGAGGTAAGAAGTGTTGATGAGGGTGTAGACTCATTCAGTCTGTGGAAAACAGTATGGAGTTCCTAAAAAATTAAACATAGGACTATTCGTGATCCAGCAATTCCTCTGTGGAGTACGTACTTGAAAGGAAATAAAATCAGCCCCTCATAGATGTACCTGCACCCCTATATTCACTGTAGCATTATTCACAATAGCCAAGAAATGGATGTAGCTGAGTGTCCATTGATGAGTGAGTGGATGAAGAACCTAGAATCTAAGAAAGACATTGAACGCACAGAAACAGAGTAGAAGGGGGTTATCAAGGGTGGCAAGAGAAATGGGAAGACAGAGTATAGGGTACAAAAGTGCAGTTATGTAGGATGAATAAATCTAGATAGCTAATGTGTAATATGAGGACTATAACTAATAACATTTTGTAGTGGAAATGTTTTAAGAGAGTAGATTTTAGGTCCTCTTGTCACAAAAAGAAAGAAAGAAAAAGAAAGAAAGAAAGAAAGAAAGAAAGAAAGAAAGAAAGAAAGAAAGAAAGAAAGAAAGGAAGGAAGGAAGGAAGGAAGAAAGGAAGGGAGAGGGAGATGTGACAGTTTACTTGACTATGGGAATCCCTTTACTTCAACATATATGTTGTACAATTTGCATATGTGCAATAAAAAATACATTTTAAACCAGGTGTGGTGCACATGCCTACAATCCCAGCTACTCAGGAGGCTGAGACAAGAGATGGACAAGTTCAGGGCCAGTCTGAACAGTATAACACGACTCCGTTTCAGAATAAAATTTTTAAAAAGCTAGGATACAGTTCAGTGGTAGAGTGCTTGCCTAGTATGCACAAGCCTCTGGGTTCAATACCTAGCACCATAAAATATATGCATACATACATACATTAAAAAAAAGAATGCTAGTCTTAAAAGGGTGAGCATATTGCATAGGAAATTAGAGGAAAGAGTCACACATAAATGGAGGTATAGTCCCTACTGCTGGACTTTTATCAGTTATGTGAGCCAATTCAGTTTGAGTCATTTTTCCCCCTGTACCTTGTAACACAAAGTTTCCAAAGGATGTAATATAAGTGCATTATGTATAGCTGTATTTTGCACAGAACTCTGGTGAGCACATTGCCTTTAGTTGGATGATGATTAAATCTTCAGTCACTGTTGGAACCTTTCAAAGCAGATGACAAAGCAAGGAAGGACATTAAGTGGAAAAGGGATTTAGTGGAAGGGTTTCAGGATAACTCATCACACAGCTGTCTCAGCAGGACAGTGATGAGACGGTGGAAAGATGCCCGTAGACACAATTAAAGGAATATGTTTCCTTTGATAGCAAAAGATACAGAAATGTAGCCGCAGCCAATAGCCCCACGAAGCAGGAGATGATGCAGCCTGTAGCCTGGATTCCTCAGAGATCTCTCGATTCATCATAGATCACTGGAGGATGGTGAGTGCAGAGTAAGAACTGTGCTGTGTGGGAGAAGTTCTCACTCTTTTTTCTCTTGGGATCCTCTAGTCCCTTAACTCCTTTCTATCATACCAGAGAGCATGGCTACCTGCTTGGCTGCTCACCAGACAGAAGAAAAGGACAAAAGAACCCTAGCACATTCCACATGTTTCCCATGAGACCGGTGATATTGAAGGTTAATTTATCACCGGTCTGAGGTCTGCTCCACACTCCCAGAACAGAGAGTAGATGGACATGCCGAGCTTCAGAGAAGCAAGAAGCAGGGTTACCCTGGGAACCTCGGGGACAAGATGGGCCTCCTCTTGTCCTCGGGACTCTGCCTCCCTCCCATCTCTCTGCAGGTTTCAGCCAGGCTATTGAAGCCTTGCTTGACATGAAAGTCAGGACTCACATTTTCCCAACATAGATGCAAGAAATGAAAGTTTCCTTGCCCCAGGGCTGATTTGAAACTGTGCAGGGCAGGCCTGTGACAGAGCAGGCGTGGGTCATGTCTCCTCCCTTGTGAACTGAGTTGGAGGGGAGGGGCTGGGTGCTGCTCAGGGGAGGATGTTATGATTCGCTGCCATGGATACCACACAGTCAGGGCAGTGAAAATGGGTCCTCCACAAGAGAGAGCCAGCAGCGCTCAGGTGGAGAGGTGGCCATGGAAAATAACCTGATTCTTCTATAACAGTAAGTAGTAAAATCCTTCAAAATCCAAATAATCTTCACCACTGACACCAATGGCCCAGTTCAAGAAGAGCTGCTATCCCTGAGAATCTCATTTCTTAAAGAAAGGTGGCAGAAAGAGTTGTTTTTCTAATTATGTTCAGGACAAATATTGTTCTGCTCCTGTTCCTTCAAGAAGACACTTAAGAACAGAAGGTGTGGGCTAAGGATACAGCTCAGTGGAATAACCGTCTGCCTGGCAAGCACAAGGTCATGAGTTCAACCCCCAGTACCACACACACAAAAAAGAACAGAAGGTGACTGTATGGTTCCATTATGCAATGCCCAGAAAAGGCCAATTCATGGAGACAGAAAGTAGATTAGTGGCTGCTAGGAGCTAGGGAGCTGGACAATTGATGTGTGTGCATGTGTATGGGGAGGTGATAGATAGCTAATGGGTTTGAGTACATTGGTGCATTTTCCACTTTTATTACAGAATCTCTGAAGCTGGGTAACATATAAAGAAAGGAGGTTTATTTAGCTCACTATTTTGGAGGTTGAAAGTCACATATTGGGTCCCCCCATTTGTTGAGGCTCTGGTGAGGGCTTCATAGCAGAGGCTATCATGGTAAGAGTATGTCTGAGAAGGATGACGTGGCGAGACAGAGAGACAGAGAGCTGGGCTTGCCTTTGTTTAACAACTCATTCTTGTAAGAACTAACCAGATTCCCAAGAGAACTACCTCCATCTGTTCAGAGGGCAGCACCGGCAATGACCCGATCAGCTCCGCCAGGTCTCCTCTCTCAAGCATTCTACCACCTCAGTGCCTTACCTTTGACACATGAATCCTTGGGGTCAAATCACATCTTAACCGTAGCAATGGAATTTATTCTTGAGGTAATGAAAATATCCTAAAATTGTGATGATGGTCCCTGCCTTAGCCTGTTTCAGTGGCTGTAACTGAACACCCCAAGGTCATCTATAAAGAACATAAGTTGATTTTCTCACAGTCTGGAGACTGAGGAGTCCAAGATCAAGATGGCAGCAGGTTTGATTTGTTTAATAAGAGTTGCATCTTCCAGAGGGAAAGACCTTTGCAGAGACAAAAGGACAAGAGATCTCAAGTGCTGTGTGAAACCTCTTTCATAAGGGCCTTAATCTCATTCATGATGGAGGAGCACCTATGGCCTAATCACTTCTTAGAGGCCCCATCTCTTAATTCTATCACATTGGCAGTTAAGTTGGTTTTTTTTATGTTGTTGTTGCTTTGTTTGTTTGAGATGGAGTTTGGTTATGCATTTCTGAATGACCTTGAACTCACTACCTAGCACAGGCTGGCCTTGAACTCCAGGTGATCCACCTTCCACAGCCTCCAGAGTGCTGGGATTACAGGCATGTGCCACCACACCAGGCACCATTAAGTTTTAAGACCTGAATTTTGAAGGGGACACATTCAAACCATTAGCAGTAACATAAGTGTGTGGATATCTGAAAAAACACCGAATTGTGCATTGTAAGTGGATAGATTGTATGGTATTAAAATTATAACTCCATAAAGTTAAAGAAAAAATGAACTGAGAGCTGACTAGTTTTCTTGAAAAAAAGTTTAGAAACTTGGAAAAGCAGAAAAGCGGATGAGCATTTTCAGCAAGGCAGACACATAACTGAAGACAAGGAGTGGGGACAAGATCATTTTCTAACTCAGAGCTATTCCAAGTGTGAGCCCTCACTAGCAGCTGCTTGTCCTGGGAGCTCCTTAGAAAGGCGTATTCTTGCTTCCTATCCCAGTGTTCTAAATCAGGATCTCTGGGGAATCATGGAAACTTAGGAAGCACTCATTTGAATTATTGCTGCTTTTAGTGAGCAATAATTCCTTCTCTCACAGTGTGTAAGATGCTGATGATACAGCAGGTCAGATGAGATGTGAAAGCAGCAATAACTGATTTTTTAAAGAAAATGTTACTTGCATGAAGGAATCTTAATTCTATTCTCTGCCGATGATAATACCAACATAGCCAGGCTCATTAACAACCGAGGCTTACTTGCAGGGAAGGTAGTTTATGTGCTGGAAGCTGCAGCAGCAGTTAACCAGACAGATGTGCCTTGAAGCCGCAAGTATTTCCTACATGACCTACTGGAAAGATGCCGCTATCATTTTCCTCCAGCGAGGATGCTGAAATTGGTGTGAATGCAATGAAAGCTGAGTTGCAGGTGCAAATTCAGAGATAGTTTTGTCATTTTGAAAGCCAATTACTTGCTCCAATGCATGCCACATTTCCAGATCCAAGGCTTGAGGGCAGATTTTATCTCCTGTGATCATGTGAGGCATCATAAGCGCAGTACTCTTATTAGAAATAAAAAGAAAGAGCAAGAAAAAGAATCTTCAGGCTGCTCCTAAAAATATTCAGAAATTTTCTTCTTTAAGCTGTGCAGAAAGCTCATTTGATGAGACTGCTTCTATGAGATTACACTGTTACCTCTGGCTCCAGGAGACCTTGCTAAGTTACTATTTAGGAGGGAAATTTAATAAATCTGGGGCAAAATCTCTAGCAGAACTTTGTACTGGCCAGAAACATCATGTACTTTCTCTGACTCCAATTGAAAGTGACTGTGGGGCTGGAGATCTAAGTTGCCTATCACACAGAAGACCTCGGGTGTGATCTCTAGCGCTGGGGAAACGTGAATGTCCATCTGGTACAAGGTGGCAAATGTGTAGTGCGGTAGGCGAAAGAGCACGGCACAGTATTGACGGCGGGACCCTGTTGTAGTCGGACCTCTTGAGTCTACCCCACTGTCTACCTGAACCTGTGCACCTTTCCACCATCACCCTCCCCCAACAAGACCCCGCCTGGCCCTGGCTCCTGGTAATCACTCTACTCTGCTTCTATAAGTTGAACTTTTTAAGATTCTGTATATAAGGGAGATGATGTGGTAATTGTCTCTCTGTTCTGGGTTAATTCACTTAATGTAATCTCCAGGTTTATTCGCTTTGTTACAAGTGACAAGATTTCCTTTTTTTTTTTTAAGGCAGAATAATGCTCCATTGTGTGTCTGTATAATACTATTTCTTTATCTATTCATCTGCTGATGGGCACTTAGTTTGATTCCCCATCTTGGCTATTGTGAATAATGCTGAAATGAAGAAAATCATTTTATTTTATCTTCACAGTACCCAGTGCAGGAGAGGAAGGAGCAGCAAAGGACACTCTGGTATTCTGCTGCCACAGACGTGAACTGGTAAGCAAGCCATTTTGGAAAACTGGTATTTTCTAGAAGAGCAACAACGCACACACCCTATGGCTTTAGTTCTATATGCTAAAAATTGAAACTCTGGTCCCCCTGCCTAGGAGACAAAAAAATGGCCATTGCAGCATTATTCAAAATAGCAGTAAACTGGAAACAACCCAATAGCTCATTGACTGAATAAAGGAATAAATCCATGGTGGTATAGTTACACAATGGAATACCCTCGAACAGTGGTCATGCTAGAACTAGAATTTCACCCACCAAAATAGCTGAGCCTCACAAGTGTATAACTGAAGTAAAACTCACAGAATATGGAATATGGAATGTGAAAAATAAATAATGTATGTATATGTATAACATTCAGATGCACGCAACTCTAAACAAACACTCTTTAGGAATGCACTTATAGTAGATGTTATAAAATTGCTAAAAATAAAGGAATAATAAAAAAGAGAATAATTAACAAAATTCACTGTAGTGTTACTGCTGAGGAGGAATGAGATGCAATGAGAACCCTACAAATATTGGCAATATAAACTGGGCATGGTGCATGCCTGTAATCCCAGCACTTAGGAGGCTGAGGCAGGACGATTCCAAGTTCAAGACTACCCTGGCGTACAGAGTGAGTTCAAGCACAACCGGGACTACATAGCGATATCCAGTTTCAAACCTTGCCCACTTGCCCTCCAAATGGTAACATTATTTCTTCAACTGAGCGGTGGACACAGATATTTCTTTCATTATTCTATAAACCTTATATAGGTAATAAAATCGTTTAAAGGAATGCAGGAGCTCATGATTAATTTTTTGTTTTATAAATATTATTTTAAATTCAGCTGTGCTGTGTTTTACTGATAATTGATGCATCCTTTAAAAACCTTCTCTAGTTGCCATAGCAGAACTTTTCTATTTAGCAGCTCTAACAATTTTTTCTCATATCATGCTTTTAAAAACTTTTCAATCAACAAAGATAATATATATCCAAGTTGTGTTTTGTTGTAATGGGTGGCTGAAACAGTCAAAACCTGAGGGAGGGGTTAGTGCTGCCAGAATGTCCAGAGCAGAGCCCTTCAGGAAGAGGTCAGGCTTCAGGCAGCCCTTGAAAAGAGGAACCACCTACTTTTTCAAAGCTGAAATGGGTGTTGGTGTTCATCTGCCCCCCCCTTTCCTGTTGCATATGAAGAAATAGAGATGAAGGGAAGTAGCTTTGTCAATATTAATAATAATGATGATGATCATACAAAGCTTATTCTGGCTTTTACGTTGTCAAATCAATTGCACGGTGGAAGGTTTGAGTGAAAAATTCAAAAGGGAACAGCATTTTAAGAAATGAAGCCACGACCTTTGTTTCTTTTTCTGGGTCTTTGCCTGCTTCTCTGCTCTGTGTGTGCTCTCAGCACTGTGCAAGGGGCCCAGAGCTGCTTGTGAGTGAGCCCTTTCCTCTTCCCCTCTTGACCCTCGCAGGCACTGCCTACTGTCCGAGACAGTGCAGCCCTGGCCGAAGGAGCTGTGTTGTAGCGTCGCACTCCTGGCCCCACATATCCAGAGAGTACTAAGGGCTGGAAGCCAAACATGTTTCATCTCTTTAAAGAGCTGCCTCCCTTCACCACCTGAGCTCACAAAGCTGTGGCAGTGTAAAAGAATTCTACTTCCCCCTCCTGCCCTTAAACTCCACTGTACTTTTGAATAAAAGGAGAAATGGAGATTCAGAAATACGTTTGCCCAACATCACATCTTCACGAATGGTAGGTTCCAACTCAGAGCTGCCTGGCTCCCAAGTATGTGCTGTTTTCAGTATACCCCAACTGACCATGAGCTCACTCTGTTGTTTTTGACATTCTATCTGTTTAATCCTGTTTTCCTCAGTCATGGACTAGCAATTTATTTATAGTAACTTTCCATGGGATTAGTGCTTCACTGAAAATAAAGTTGCTAGATTAAGCACTAAGCAATAGGTGGGACATGTTTATAATAAAAAAAGCATCACTTATCTGAGATTTAAATTTAACTGGACATCCTCTGTTTTTAATTTGTTAAATCTGGTAACCCTAACCAAAAGTCTTTGAGAAAATACTTTATCATTTCTAGTAAGTCTATCTCCCTCATAAGGAAAAAGAGAAACATGTGGGGTAAATTGGCTACTGAGTGAGGATCTTAAGTCTTTTTTCAGATCTTACCTGGGGGTTAGGAATTTGCTCCCTACAGAGACAGTGGGCAATGTGCAGAGACATCTTTGATTGTCCTAACTGGAGGAGGGTTGTGCTACTGTCATCTGGAGGGTAGATGCCAGGGATGGGGTTAAATACCCTACAATACACAGGACAGCCCCCCAAACAATTACCTGGTCCAAATGTCAGTAGTACTAAGGTTAAGAAAACTTGCCTTAAAAAAATCCATTGTCAACTAATAAAGAGAATTCTAACTTCAATTTACTTTAAAAATCACTTAGTATTGGACTGCGGATATTGCTCAGTGGCACAGAGCCTTCCTGGCAAGCACAAGGTCCTGAGTTCAATTTCCAGTATCAGAAAAGAAAAACAAAATCACTTAATACTTCTAAAAACCCACACATCTATTATACTAAAATGGTGTTAAATCCAGGAGTTTTTTGTTCATTTGCTTTTTAAATGAGGTCTTGCTCTGTTCTCTTGAACTTGCAACCCTCCTACCTCAGCTTCTCAAGTAGCTGGGATTATAGGCATGTGCCACTGCATCCCAGCAAAAGGATTTTATGTATATTTTCTGTCTCTTTTAATCTTTTTAATGCTGTTAATGTATTTCCACATAGAGCTTGGCTTTCTATTTCCTAGAAAAATAATGCCAATGCTGGCATTTATCTGAATTAGTTAAATGATTTATTTATCTGAACTAGTTAACTTGCAAGTATGGATACCAGTGACAGCCGGAATAAACTCAATTTTTAAAAATACTTTAGGGCCAGGGATATAACTCAGTGGTGCAGCTCCTGCCTGGCAAGTACGAGGTCCTGAGTTTGATTCTCAGTACCTTAAAAAACCACAAACTTTAGCAGCATGTATTTCAGTAGGCTAATGATACCAGATTTGTGCCTTTAATCGTGTTGACTGAGTGATGTACCCAGTAGCCAGTGCAGGAGAGGACGGAGCAGCAGGGGAACTCTGGTATTCTGCTGGCAAGGATGTGAACTGGTAAGCAAGCCCATTTGGAAAACACTTTGGTGTTATCTAGAAAAGCAGTGATGCACACACCCTATGGCTTTACTTGTATATTCTAAAGAACTGAAATCCTTTACCTGCACGAGGGGCAGGGTGAGAAATGAAAGACCCTCGGGAAATAGTGCAGGTATTAGGTTGAACTCTCTGGCAGGTAAAATTAGCTGGCTATTGGCACTTGCCTGCATTCAAGTTGATGTGCTCAGTGCACCGCTGCGCACCATGGAGATAATTCAAACTGTGCTTCCAATCACAGAAGCTTTGTCACTCCCAGGAGTTGCTGGAGCTTTTGGGGTGGAACTTTCACTGAGCAGTTGGAGGAACTGTTTTAATTTTTTTTTGTTTTAATTACTCATGAATCTTGGGAAATTTGCTTTTGAGCTATTTGCTGTGCCAGCCTTTTCCTCCTTCATCTGCACCGGTGCATGTCCCTGAAGTTGGCCACGTAGAACTTACATCCTCAAGCGCACAAAGTGTGCAAGCCTTAATAGCGTGTAAATCAGCCCTTAAAGGGAATTCTAATTTCATTCTGTAGCCTTTAAAAATTTGTATCCAGATTTATCTTCGGGTCCTGATGTAAAAAAAAATGAACACTAGATTTAAGTTTATTTTTTGTCCAGAGTCCCTAGAGATAGGGTGCATGTGAGAAATGCCACCTGCCTCTTGTTCAACATCCTTACAAATAAATCCTTAAAAATAAATAGTAACTGCATTTTTGGTGTGATAGATTTACAAAAAGAAATTTCTTTGTATTAAAAAAGACTAAAGACAACATATATACTTAAATGACTTGGACTTTATAGCTGATACCCTACTAATATTTTTAGTTTAGCACCATCTGTTTATCTGAAATTAAATTTCTAGCAAATGGTCATGCCAGGGGATGCTGCTTTTATTTTTATGTGCAGCTGAAACACAGAATAATAAAAATCTGCTTGAGTTGAAGAAATATGTTCGTAAAAGGTTTCTTTTTTAATCCGAGTTGGCTGAGAAAATGACTTTTTAATCTAGTGGCAGCTGCCTTCATTTGGCTGGTTTTCAGTCTACATAGTTTATGTTGGAGACAGATCATTTGTTTTATAGTTGGATGCAGTATAACAAACAGTGCCTTTTGAGCTATGAGGAAGACCCAGATCTCACAAACATCTTATTCTTCCTATTAGTCTACCTTGCTAATTATTTCTTGTTTCTTTGACTGACAAAAGTGGCCTGCAATGGGTCTTTAAATGTAAAGTACTGCTGGCAAATTGTGTGCCACCCAGTTGCTGTTTTTATTCCACTCTAAGAAAGTCATATTGTACCCATTAATTGGCATTTGTTTACAAGAGGGGGAAAACAATGGCTTTTGGAAATATGACTCAGTGGAAACACTTCTCGTCACACTGGCTTGCAAATAGAATACTGTACTCTCTTTGGGGACTAGGGGTGATTCCACTGGGAGCCTGGGATTCTTCCCAACAGAGTGTTAATTAAAGAGAGCCACCTCTTGGCACCACTTTCTCTCCAGCCACACTTCAAACTCCTCCAGCCGCCTCTTTAATCAACATGTGTTGGATGTCTACTTTTAGTGCGAGGTGCTGTAGCTACCACCCAGATTTCAAAGATGGTGGCAAGGACAAGATTTTATTGCATTACTTCAAAGTCGAGGCACCCAAACCTGCATTAGAGATGCTGTTATAATCTGCCACTGATGTAGAATAATGGAAACTTGCCAAGTAAAGTGTAAATTTCATAGAAGAAAGAGATTTTGCCTTCTTGTCTTTATGCCCCAGCACTTAGCACACAGGTATCATTATGTTTATCTAATAAGACTATATTCTGTACTAGATAATATTAAAATAATTTTATGTTTCAACTTTTCCTAATATTGAAAAAACAACCAGAGCATCATTTTGAAAAGTAGAGGCTGGTCTTCAATGGTATATTGCACTCAGAAGTTTACTTTGGGGGCTGTAGCTGTAGCTCAGCAGTAGAGCACTTGCCTTGCTGGGCCCTGGGTTCACCCTCAACACTGCAAAAAGAAATTTTTTTTCTCAGAAAAGTCGAGTTGTGACAGGGACCCGGGAGCTGGACCTGCAGATGCCCAGTGGACAACTAGAGCAGGAGAAGGCTCTATACGTCTACCTTTGTTTTTTGTCTCCTTTATTACCTTTGAACTTTGCATCAGGTCCCTCTGGGCTCTGCACATTGTCATGTGAATTACTCACGGGGTGTCTGTAATACAAGTAGTGCAGTTTTAGTATTCCCCAGTTTACCTACTTTATCACTTCTCCCTTCAAGACTGATGACACTAAGATGAGAGCATCTAAATTAATTTCTGGGACTTGCAGGGACATTCAGTTACCAATGTTTACAGTGTCCATGTCTAGACCCCCTGGAGTGAGGCCTAGAAGTGTCCAGTCGTTGTCATCAAATCTGCAATCATCTTGCACTGCAGAAAAAGCGGAGCCTCCCGAGGCAGCTCCTGTCCCGCTCCAAGTAAGAATAGTTATCTCCTGGGAACCAAATTGCCCCTCAGGCTGTAAGGATTCCTCCAGAACTAGGAAACCAGGACTGAGATAATGATCAACCAGACCCCAGCCTACCCTACCATAGAACCTCAGAAGCTCGGCCTGTTCTTTTGCTAACAGGCCAGTCTGGTCTTTATTGTCAGATCAGTTTCTGAAGCTGAAGCCTTTTCCCAATACTATTGCTTTCCTTTATTCAGGGGATGGGCTTGCTCATTGCCACAGCTGTCCCCTGTTCTCTGCTACTTTCTGTTTTCTCTTGCTTTCCTGTAAATTTATGCTGAGTGCCTCAGTTTTAATTTCCCTGTCACTGAAGCTAGTGTTAAAATTATATCATAAAGAAAACTGGTGTATTAATCAACTGCAGGCTGCCATGACAAAACGCTAAAGACTGGGTGGCTTAAACAGTAGAAATGTATTTCTCACAGTTCTGGGCCTTAGGAAATCCAAGAGCAAGGCTTCAGCAGATTTGGCTTCTGATGAGGTCTCCCTTCCTTGCTTACAGACTGTCGCCCTGTCCCTGTGTCCTCACACAGGGAGGGTAGAGGGAGAAGAGTCTTGCTCTCCTTAGAAAGCTCTAGCCCCATC
>PVLD010031445.1:0-15731 GCA_004027595.1 Dinomys branickii | reverse complement strand
TGTTGAGAGGATCAACTGTCTGACTAAATTTGCATGTCTGTATATGGGTCCATACATCTACAATTCGAAGATATCAATGGATAAAGCAACAACTACTGTTGAGACCATATCACCTTGTCTATAGATTAGTTGTGATTGTACTATTTTCTATGATAATGGGTGTCTGTTTGTCAATATATTTTTGTACTTTTATGTTTCTGAAAAAAAAAAAAAAGAAAAAAAAAAGAGTAGGAAATATTTATTGAGCTTTTATGAGAGACAGGAAGGAACACAAAAGTGGATTGCCACAGATCCCACTTCACAGAGGAAGTTTTATAGAGCAAAATCACAAGGCAGATACAATGTGGATCAAAACTATGATCAACCAATAAGATTACAAGTATAGTTGCCTAGGTAACAATGATCCAACAGAGAAACAGGTCACATAGCAAGTATTCATGGAAAGAATAAGGACCTTTTTAAGGAAGGGATGATCTGAAGTCCTTGTCCTTCACCTGAGTGAATGCTGTCTGTCTAGATTTTGTTGGGCCAGATGTATAGTATAATGGTCACTTCATTGCTTATCCCTTGGGGAGGCATGTGGGCCTTGTCATTCTACCTTTATCTTGAGGCCTGGTCTTCGATAGATGTGCTTTAGCCTCAGTTGTAACGTGTTTTCATTTTCTGCACTGACTCCTTCGAGGGCCTAGTCCTGTCTGACTGCCTAACTTAGCTGTCCATAATAGAGTCTGTATGTATGTGAATATATGTAAAAACCTTCTGAGTACTTGGAATTGTACTTGCAACTTTGTCTTGTCCAAACATTTACTCATTAAATCCGCAAAGCCTATGAAGTGCTTTTGTTTTTCAAGCAGAAAAAAATCAATGTCATGTCCTTTATGTAAACACATGTGCTGGTCACTTATTTCAATTCTACTTGTTCTGTTCCTTTGCTCTCCCAACCTCTATCACTGAATTTTCAAATGTCAAACATTAACGGTTGGTGCAGAAACTATTAGAGATGGAACAGCTTCAATGCACAAGAAAAAGAAGGAACACAAAAACATAGTCCAAAGATGCTGCTTTCATGGTGCACTGCTTCAGAGTTCTATAGAAACTAATTCTGTGACTTCCACTCCTCCAAAGGTGAGACAGTGAGAAGGTTAGGAAGATAATTCCTTTATCAGAGAAGATGATTCACACATTTGTAAATGAATCTCACTCAGTTTTTTTTGTGAGATTCTTTGTAATCATTGTATTTCAAAAAACTCATCGGCCTTTTGATTTATTTTGAAAAGCAGTTCCTTTTTATCTCAAAACCTCTGTCATGATGGACACCCTCATTATTCTACCCTCACACTCAAAAATGCTTAGGGAAAAAGTTCACTTTCCGTTTCTGTGTCTCTCCCTTTTTGTACCTACATGTACAGCAAAATTGTGGGCCAAGTCAATCAGTTCATTTGGGGGCCTTAGAGCATATCATTTTTCTATCATTTCCATCAAAAACATGTCACTAAAATTCTTTATGTTTTACAGCAAAGAAAATCTTGCGAGAAGCTGTAGCCAATCTGAGAGAAAATAAGCTTAGCAATTACAGGAGATAAGCTTCCTAGAGGAAAGAGACATTTTCTGTTAATAGTTCAGATGCTGTCATCAATTATTCAAAGCCCAATTTAGATGTTGTTGTTCTTTAAACTCTACTGGTTAACTGACTAGGGATTGATGTGCTAGCACTGGCCAAAAGTGCCTCACTCTGTGCCACAGCAAACTGTTTCCTGTTCCCTCGGCTCTTAATTAACCACTCTGACCATCCTGTAAGGCTAAGTGGATGATTAGCTCCACGGGCCCAGCAGCACCTCCATGGCTCTTTCTTATTTGACGTGGAGGTTTAGAAATTTCAGGGAGTAATGCTTTTTTTCCCCAAATCTATTTTGTAGCACTTACATTTTCTAAATGACTATTTCTCCTAGAAAAATATTAATACAAATGTGTCAAAGCTGTCAAAAATTTTGACTCTTAAAGATAATCATTCAAGGGAAAGAAAAAAAAAATAGACTCCAAGAAATTCACTGACCCATAGTTCCTACACTACTTTGTAGGATTTAATGAATTTGTACCAGAAAAGGCATATTCAAGGTCTTCGAGCTGCACAGCTTGCCCGGCCTGAAGTCTTGTCTTCAGAGGCTGTTGTCTTCACCTGGAAGCTCTGTGTGGTCTCAGCTTTTCCATGCAGATGCTTTGCTGCCTTCCTGAACAGTAAAAAAATTTAATGACTGTGACATTACTAATTCGCTGCCCATCCTGAAAAGAAACTATTGTAAAATACTGCAGTTCCTAGCACTATGTCTGACAGTGTATACCACACTGTAAGTTCTCACTGAAGGAGTGAAGGACTTACATCTTTTCTCTTTCTTTGAAACACCTCCTGACAATATAGTAAATTGAGTATGACTTTTAAGAATAAACTCCTGAAAATAATTAGTTTAGTTCAGTATCAGTTACAATGTGACTCGGTAAATACTGACTTCTTGTTGTGGTATATGATTATTTATTTTAGTGATCATTCTGATTGAAAAAAAGTTCTTCAAAATCATGAAGAAAACAAATTATGGGCAATTATATCAAGTCTCCTCTGTGTAGAGTTTTCTGTAATGTGTCCAGAAAAATCAATCCACATTTTCTAGGGTATTTGAGAGTAACTGGATCCTCACAGCCGATGCCTGCACCTCTTGGTTTTCTGTTTTTCAGAACTTTGATTTTTCTGTCTGGTTTCTTGACCGACTTCATTCAATGGATCTTTCTTATTTTAAATGTAAACATCAAGTGGTTTTAGGAGTGGTCAAGGTATGAAAATTTTTACTACTAAGGAAAACAACAAAATAAAGTCAAAACATTTTGACAAAATGATTCAAAACATAATTTACATAAATACACTATTAACAAACTTTTAGAATCCCAAGGTGGTTATCATATCTAACTTGTGGTTTATGAGTTTGAGCTCTCAGAAGCCTAACACCTGCTATGTCATGAACTAAAGAACTGCACAGAGGTGATTTGTGATCTTAACGCAGTGATGGATAGAGAATCAGAATAGATGTGAAATTGGAAACTATGCACTAACCATATATTTCACCTGAAGACAAGAAGACCAAGAAAGAGTACCTTTAAGTCTTATCACTAATAATTATGGGACAAAATTACCTTAATGTATGTACTGCCTAACACTTGCATTTTTTCCTGAAATAGATAATGCTTATTGAACACATTTTGTAAGATGCATTATCCTAAACTTCTTAATTTAAAGTTTAGGAGACATAATGTGACACAATTACTTTTTTTTCTTTGCAGTGCTGGAATATAAACCCAGGAAGGTCTCACACTGCCACGGTGCTACATCCCCAGCATCTTTTATTTTTTATTTGGAGACATGATCTATCTAAGCTGTCTGGCTGGCAACCTTGAAATCCTGTGTTAGTAGCTAGGATTAGAGCATGTGCCACCATGCCTAGCTGGATGTTCTCATTTTAAATGAAAGGAAACTGAGTCACTTGGAGAACATAAATAGCTTGCTTAATGTCACCTAAATGGCAAATGACCAAGCCAAGATGCAAACCCCAGCAGGTCAGTACCAGAGTATTTGACCTCAACTCTACACTTCCTCCACCACTGTTAATGAAGTGGTTTCCTATCGCTGCTGGAACAGATTACCACAAAGTAAGTAGGTTAAACAATACACATTTATTATCTTATACCCTAGAAGTATAAAATGGATTTGCTTGCCTTAAATCAAGGTGTTGGTGAGCCCATGTTCCTTCCAGAGCATCTAAAGCATATGCTGTCCCCTTCACTTCTCCTCCTTCCACAGATCATCCACACTTCAGTTTGGGCCGCTTCCACCATCTTCAAAAACAAGTGGTGTCTTCAAAAGCCTTTCCCTGCTTCCTTCTTTGCATCACTTTCTCTCCATAATTTGGATCATCTTTGCCATCTTTAGAAGAGTGGAACTCCAGTAACTACCTCAGACACCCCAGGACAATCGTCCCGCCTCAGCATCTTACATTTATTCACATCACACATCCCCCCTAATCTGAGGACTGATTTATTCACAGGTTTGTGGTTTAGGGCACAGGTGCCTTGGTGGGGCATCCTCCTTCCTCCCACAGTGAACTACAGCCAATTAATCAGAAAGGTAAGTATTTGAATTCGATATGAGAACTAGGGGTGACTGCTGTGACTGTGGTTCTCACTTTCTCACAAGTTTTTCACAGTTGAATTATAAATGACTTTTTAAATAAAATTAAGTCATCCCTACCTCTTTCTTTAGTTTTTTATTTTGATTTTTTATTTTAAAGAATAAAAAATATAAAATAATAATACAGACAAAAACAATACAAATGATACAGGGTTTCAAAACAAAATGATAAGAATTAACAGTGACATTTTCTTGTGATCTTCTTTGGCATCACATAAAACTTCACAATTATGATTGTTTTTTCAAGAAGTACCTTTGCTTGTATCTATAATACACAGACAGCTAAGAGGCCTGACTACTGAGTACATGGAGAGTTGCCAGTGTGAAAATAATTCCTCAGCAGATCCAACTTTATCCTTGCGGTTTTGGATGTTGCACCTGTACACAAATCATGATTAAGGATAACAGGGAGGTGAGGCTGAAGACAGCTCTAGAGAGAGAGAAATTCCTTTTGTATCTGCTTCTTATTCTTATGACACATACAGAGAAATTAAAACATGAATTTGAGAGCTAAAGCACATCAAGTTCTTTGCAAAACTCCAGTGGAGAGGCAACCAAATTAAAAACTAAGCCCACCTACTACTTATTATTAAAATTTTTTCATAGAGAATAGAAGGGCAGTACTTCTCCAGGTTGGGGAGGAAGGGGTTTGGGTAAGCGTTTTCATGTGAGCACTGTCAGAAATATTTTCTGCTTGTGGCTTCCACAATCATTCTGAGCAGAGAGGACAAAAGAACAATGGCCACCTTGATACAACCAGGTACTCTTCTTGACAGACATCTAAAAATATGTATTACACTAAGAAACTGGTCCAGGAGCATACATCTATATTTTTTCATGTCATAAACCCAAGCACTTTTCTTTAAGTTGTGAAGATTAGTCAATTTGTTTAAGTGATGGCCTCCTTGAAATTTCTCCTGAAATATATATTTTTTGAGACAAGTCTTGCTATGCAGTTCAGGCTGGCCTGGAGCTCACTTTGTAGCCCAGGCTTGTCTCGAACTCGCAAGGATCCTCCTGCTTCAGCCTCCTGAGTGCTGGTATTACAGGCGTGTGCCACCACGCCAGGCTCTTCTGATATTTTAACAAGCCTCTTCAGAAAACTTTATACAATTGCAATCAGCACAAACAAAGACAATTTGCTTTTACAGTGTAGGGACTTAATGCCTTCTGAAAAGGTGTAACTTGATTAATTTCTTTTCTGAAGCTGAGCAGGATGATCCAAGAAGAAAGGTACCATGTAGCTGCAGAACATTATTATTCATTACAATAAAGGCCATGATAATAACAAGCCAATAACAGAATATTAAGAGACTTTATAGCAGTGATACAATGGAAGCTCCTGAAGGCAGCAGGCAGCTTTCAAGAAAATAGGATGGGGACCGCTCATGGCAAGAAATGAATCTTGTTTATCCTAGGGAAAATGGAGCCAGGGTTAGTTATCTTTCTATTTTCTCTGGCTTTGCACTGACCTTGGCAGGAGAAGCTTAAATCCACAGGAGAACACTCATGCTCTTTCCCAAAGGATGCAGAAGTTATCCTATCAGCTGGTATTTAATGCTATGAATCTGACTTCTTGTCAGCACTGTGATTCATGAGAGAGAACTGACAGAATGTGAGGCCTTCATTTCTATGAGTTTGGAGCAGATTGGAGTATTTAAACAGTTTTCATGTCCAGTCCCATCCAGCTTTGCTGGACATAAAAGAAACTTTAGAAAATTCTCCAGATCTACTACAAGCTCAGAATGAGGCCCAGGTAGATGAATCATTACTTAATGAAGGCAGGTATCATGAATATATCACCAGAGCCCACACTAGCAACCTTGGAGGATCCTGTTCTTCTGCGTGAATAAAAGAATTCATCATAACCTTGAAAAAATTAGTGATCTGTATTGGAGAGATTTTCTATATCTTTGTCCTACTAGGCTCATGAAAAACTACTTCACGGAGAGATAGTTTATGTATATGTGAATTATCTTGGTGGTTGGATAGGTAGCAATTTATCCTCATTCAACAACAAATATGGACTCTTAGTAATCACACTTCGTGGCTGGGCCTTACGTTTATTCTATTTAGTCACTCAACACTTTTTATTAGGCTCCTATTATGTGCATGATATTAAGTGCTAGGTTGTAGAGATATGAAGTTAAGAGATAGTAAAGGTACAAAAAATATATACTTTTACCCCAAAATATGACAGTATAGCTGCATGTAGCAGGCTTGGTGAGTATGTTAGTTACTTTTCTCTCATTGCAGAGACAAAATATCCGACACCCAAAATTAAGGGAGGAAAGGTTCATTTAACTCACAGTTTGTGGAGATTCCAGTCCATAATCAGCAGGTTCCATGGCAGGTGTTGTGGCACAGAGGTGACAGTTCATGGCAGCAGAGACAGGAAAAGCAATAAGAATGAGAAAGGGGAGAACAAGCCTCTTCTCCTTCCTTCTATTGTATGCAGTCTACCAGCTCTAGGGCAGGTATTGTGTGCCCGCTTTTTGCAGAGGCTCATGATGTTTACAAAGTGAGGACCCTGGGCCCCTGCTGAGTCATTTAGTTAAACTTCTAAACTTCTCAAATTGACACAATGAATCAACCATTACAACATCCTTGATATAACTAATCGCCCTAGGGCATGTCCTCTACACCCTCAGTGTAGAACTGCTGAGTCACTCAGTTAACCTTCTAAACTCGTCAAGTTGACACAATGTATCAAACACTACAGTGACCAAGGACCTTAATCTGAAGGTCTCGTTGTGGGAGTAAGAGGTGCTTCCTGAGAAGGTAGCACACCTATTTGGATCCGTGGGATGGTGAAAATCTTGACTTTTGGACAAAAGAGTGAAGGATGACACATTTTGGATAGAAGGAATAGAGTGCATAAGGTAATGAAGCACAACATATGGAATGTATTAGAATAGCTGATACATCAGCATGCTGCAAGATGGGGCTTAGAGTTGAAATAAGTAGAGAAGGGGGTGAAAATAATAGTTAGCTGGTGAAATTTGCTAAGTAAAACATAGGCTGTGTGAGCATTTAAAATTGTGATGTAATTTTTTTATTTAAGTTCAATTCTAAGTCACAAATATAATATTGAAGACAAATGTCTTAGAAGGAGGTCACAAAGAGGAGAGAAGAATTGACTAATATGAGGAATGTGTCCAGTGAGAATGACAGGCAGTGGAAGAAGTGAAATTGGAAAGCATTTAGTAGATGAAATTGAAAGTGATATACATAAAATAGTGCTTACTTTGAGCTGCTCTGTCAACACCACTGCTTTGGGGAGGAAGGGCAGTGGAGCGGGTGAGAGGAGGTAAGGAAATCTGCCTGAAGCAGATTGAGATTCTGTCTATGTGGGATGTCCAAGGTCAAGTCGAGTTTGGACTGGCACTGAGGACTTGAATGTCAGCAGGATAGTGGTAGTCCTTCAGCCAAGGCCAAAAACAGATTTGCCAGCAGCACATGTTGGCAGAGAAGAGAGTAAAATGGAAAAGCAAGTCAATACTGTTGTGAAACACATGCATTTTGCTCAGCTCATTAAGTTCTGCTTCCACTGAGTGTAACCGAGAACAGGAAGGACACAGATTTGACACACAGACCGCTGTAAGTTTTCCTGGTATTCCTGGTCTCCTTCTTGTATCTTTTCTACTTCTGTTATGCAAGTCATGTAAGTATATCAGATTTTCCTGGCATGTTATGAAAAACACAGTGCATGAAAAAATGCGCTTGTATTCACCCTAGTTTGATAAAAAAAACAGTGTAGAAGCTAAAATTTTTCTTTCTAGGATGACACTGCAGTTCCTAACTTTGTTCAATATCTTTTCCAAAAGTGGCTCCTGTAAATGCGCTATGTGGCTTGACAGCCATCTTCAAAATGTAGGACCCATTCCCCAAGAGGACTTGTCTTCTTCAAGCAGCCTTTCCTGCTTCCCCACCAAAATATGTCTGCATGGTTGGCTTATTCAGCCAGGGACAGCATGCCCTGTCGGGCTTGCCTGGAAGAATCGGGATCACTGTGAGCACTCTCCGTAGTCTCCCTGTGAGTTTCTGTCATCTCCACATCTCTTTCGTCTTCTGCAAGTCTGGTGGCTGATGGCTGGAGTTTATGTATACACATACAACCTGCTTCTTAACTCACCAAGATGAGAAAGCATTCTCTATCCCTCCAGCATTCCTAGCAGTTAAAGATTATGCTCATTTAAATACATTGGGAAGAATTAGGACATAAAAGAACCAAGAAATGAAAATTTTAAGAGGTCTGTATTCAAGCACCAAAATGGGAGAATGAATAAACTGTGAACTGAAAATAAGTTGCAGGATACGCCCTCTGATCTAAGCTTCAGGCAGGAAAGACAAATCCGAGCAGTGTTTGGACAGCTGACTTTTGTTTCTGTCTCCCACCTTGGGCTTCAGATGCACTGGGCCTATGCTTGCCATACCCTGAATGTCCCAGACTAAAGAATAGATATTGTGTCAATGTCTGAGTGTACTCAATGTGTATCATTGTCTAGTATTCATATCATACCTGAAAAAAACATGATTGTTATTACACACATCTGGTCTTGGGAGATTAAGGCAGGTTACATCACATAAGGCCTAACTGCTTCTCACAATTCTAATGTATCTCTGCCTCATTTACGAAACTGTCCTCCAACACTGTGCCTCTCACCAGACAGATCGGAAAGCATCTCCATCTCTGTCCTGGCACGTGTGTGATTTTACCACACAGCCCAGTGGTGCTGACTTCTATTCTTCAGACCCAATCCACCTACATGGCATCATCGGGTCCCTTTTTTTATTCATCCAAGCCTCTGGCTGTCCCTGGTCCATCCAGTAAGAGCCAGGTTACGCTGGGGTTCGCAGTGACTGAGAACAGTAGAGGTAGAAGCAGACGGTGATGAGAATTCCTATGTTTTAATTTATATTTCTTTTAACAGCCACGTGTGTTTCTCACTCATACACTACTGGTTTTCCCAGTTACCAGTAAGATTTTCCTACTCTCTGCTCACTCTTGCTTTTTCTGGTACTTACGCTTTCCAAAGAAGCCCAGTTTAACCTCCGCAGACATTTCACCCCCCACCCTTATCTATACACACTGTCAGCCGTTATCTCATTCTGCTCTTCGCTGATTACCTACCTCTTCTGTCCTACAGATCATTCTTTTTTCCCCACTACTGGGGATTTTGCCTAGGGTTTTCAAGATGAGCTACAGTCCCAGCCCTTTAAAAATATTTTTTGAAACACAGCCTCACTAAATTGCTAAGTTGCCCAGATGGGGCTTGAATTTGCTATTTTCCTGCCTCAGCTTCCCAGAGTTCTGGGATGACAAGCATACACCACCACTCTGCTCCTGTGAATCATGGAATTCACCTGATATTTGTTTACTTCCGAAGTAGAGAGTGATTAAATCAGGTCACTTCCATTTACCTCCACCTCCTGCCCAGTCTTTAATCACAAGAACAGCAGCACATGTCATCAGTGCCAGTGCACCCCCACCTCAGTGCCCAATCAGACCCTACTGTATGACAAAGCCCCTTCCATTTAGTGACTCAATAATATTCATTAGAGTCATGCTGCATACACATATTGTAAACAGGCAGAAAATATACCCCTTAAAAACGTATGCTCCTGAAGTAGGCTACTTGGATATGACAGGCCACTGTTACTTTGGACAGTTGAGCATATTCCCAGTGATCACTTCTATCATCTGTAACTGGAGACATTAATAGCAATTATAGTTCTTTGGAGTTGATGAATTCATTCAGGTAAAGTCCCTAATAGGTGCTTGGCTTATCATAAGAACTGAGCGCATGTTATTCAGGGACCATGGTGCTTTCGAAGTTTTTCAACCTAAAGCTTATCAATTGGAAATTTACATTTAAGAGGTTTCAATGAAAACTAATTTCTGACAGAATATTTTTGTCTATAAAATGAAAGTTAAGACAAAGAAGACACAGTAATAAAGACCTCCAGGAAAGACAGATTTTTAATTTAGTCTTAAAAAGCAAGGTAGGGAGGCTCTTTCCTTTCATTAACATGGTTTTCCTAGGGTCTACTTTGTCACTCTGAATACTTTGGAGATGGAGACGTTGTGAACTGTGGAGCTGGCCACTTGCGATTGGGTGAAGATCGCCCACATGAGATTATGGCTTCTGCTCTGATTGCTTCTCTGGCCATGGATGCACCTAGCAATTTTGAGTCAATAAAAAGACCCTTTTACCACTTGTAGTCACATTCTTGTAGACTATCTGTTAGTAAGAATGTGATGGTGCTGATGTGAGCCATGGGAAGGTACAGGGAAGGAAAGAACGGAAACTTCTGGATCAAGGGAGCTGGGCAGAGGTGGGGTATGTCTAACATGATGTGGACTACTAGGAAAGGTCATGCTCTCTGCTAAAGCAGCGTGGAAGGGCTGCATTTGTAGTGCCGCTTCCATCCAATGGGACACTAGGGCAGGGGCCAGGTGGCAAAGAGCCTTGCTCCCACACAGTTTATGAGGAAAGGAAATGTTTTGTGCTGTGCTTTAGTACCATGCCTTCATGGTAAGATTCTGCCTTTGGACACAAAGGCTTCCAGCCAGGAGGCCTGCCAGATCTGGCTGCTCCCTTCTTTTTCTGGTTATTATTTCTTCGCTTTGGCTGAAGACGTATTTTATGTATCTTAAAATATATTATAATACCAGTAATATTAAAGATATATTTATTTGTACCTTTAAGATATGTGTACATATTTATAAATTACACACAAATATTTCAAAAGTATATATGTGTGTGTGTATGTTTATTTCCAAACATACATACAGTTAAGAGAATGGAATTGTGACCTTCCTTGTATCCACTGCTTAGTTTCAGCAATTGTGGTCAGTAAGGGCAGGGATATAGCTCAGTGGCACAGTGCCTCCGTGGCAAGCTTGAGGCCCTGAGTTTGATTCCTGATATCGAAAGAAAAAAGTCAACAAAGCAATTATGTAATAGTCACTCATGACATATTTTGTAATATTAGGCTACTTGCCCATGACAACTTGCTTTTTATTTACATAAAGAAGTGGCCTGGTAACTTTTCATAGAACACAAAACATATGTCTCATAATGACTTTCCAGTTTTGACATTGCCTAAAATCAGGCAGTAGTCTTTCTTGTTAGACAGGGAAAGTATAAACACGAAGACAAAGCAATACAAATGTTACGTCTCTGGCAAGACACAGCTTATGCTTTTGTTCCTGTTGGGTGAGAGGCAACGTTCCTGTTGTCTCTGTAACAGCAAGGTTAGGTGCTCTGAGACCCCTTGGCCTCTGCCTTGACATTGACTCTTTCCCAGCTTCTTGCTCTAGCTGCTGTGTAGCACTAGAGGTGGGCAACCGCTCTGGCCCATGCCCAGGCTCACTGAGGCGCTAGCAAGTCCGTTCCTCACAGCCCTCTGCCTCCCTCTGCTCTTTCCCTCTTCTCTGTCACTTACCTCCTTGTGTTAGTGCTGCTCACATTTCTCTCTCTCAAATATTGAATGTAGGTGTTGACCTAATTATCAACAAGTCATTAGAATAACATGTATATATGCAGCACCGAATCTGGGTCCTACGAAAGTTGAGTCAGTCCCTGTTCCACATGCCTACAGTGAAACAATGAGAATCTCTTGATATGCTACTCCACTGTATGAACTCACAGTCACTTCTGGTCACCTCACCTACTGAATTTATACTCTTCAACTTGATTTTAAAATCATCTGCCCCTGCTGCATGTGGTGGCGCATGCCTGTATAAGCAGCACTCAGAAGGCTGAGGCAGGAGGATCCCTGTGAGTTTGAAGTCAAGCTACATAGTGAATTTAGGGCCAGCCTGAACTATATAGTGGGACTCTACCTCAAAACAAAAACAATAACAAAATCATCTGCCCAAATCCCTCTTTTCTCATAGCTGGATTCCTCCTGCAGAAAATCAGTGATCAGCGAAGAATATTTCCAGCTCCTGGTCCCGCGCATGCTCTCTTCTCCGTGCCATCACTTATTTTATTCCCCCGCCCCACTCTTTCAGTAGTGCCTCACCCCTCAAACGGCCCTGGGAACAAGAAACTGCGCTTCAGATTGCAGGGTCCTTACTAGGAGCGCCTCCAGCCCGAGACCCTGTTTCTCTTTCAGCAACACCTTCCCCCCTGGGCTGACTCTTTTAAACTGTGCCCCAGACGCCCGAAGACTCTGGGCTTTTTTTTTTTTTTGTCTTTTTTTTTTTTGAGACAGGGTCTCACTATGCAGTTGAGGCTGGCCTTGAGCTCACTTTGTAGCCCAGGCTGGTCTTGAACTCACAAAGATCCTCCTGCCTCAGCCTCCCAAGTGCTGGGATTACAGGCGTGCGCCACCACGCCCGGCTAGACTCTGGGCTTTTTATTACACCAAGTACCTTATGTACATGTAATACAGACTTCTTCATCGTGAACAGACTCTGGTTGACATCCAGCTCTGAAGCTTTTGTTTATTTTGTTTATAGTAATGACTGCTCCCATTAGAGGAAGACAGCATTCCTGACCTGTGAGTCTTGTCATCACCGCTAATTACAGAGCTCAGTAACATGTTCCCAAGTCTACTTTCCTTAATGTTTGACACCGCTTAGAATAATGAAAGAATTCTACCTTTTACACTCTTGCTTCAATTGCAGGACAGCAGAAAGTACTAGAAGAGAAAAACATCTAAGGCTAGAGGGTGCTTATTGAAATAAAAATACAGTGTCTTTATGCTTTGACAAAAGGAAAATACTCTGCACTGGCAAGAGGCGAGTTCAGGCATCTAATGGATCTTTCTGTCAGCTGTCATTTTCTTTCTACCAAGTGCTACATACCCTTGACTGTAGATGAATACTCTTCATGTACACAGAAAGACCCAGGGTGGCTCCAGGTGGGTGGTAGGCCTTTCAAAGTCATTCTTCTTCCACATCTCTGCCTGTGTTGTTCAAGTGCCTATTTTCAATTTGCAGTTGTGCTGGGAAAACGTTTTGATTCTTGATTTAGAATGTGCACTCCCAGAAGCTTTCAAGAGGGTTTCAGGCAGAGGGATAAAGCCTGTCTCTTTATGCTTCTTTGCCGCCTGTGCTCTGTGGCAATAATATATACCCCACACTGTGCTTAAATCCCTGGTTTTATGAAAGTCAGTCCGATTCCTATTGGCTGGATCTTTTGACATGCAAGTGCTGCTCCGTAAGGAAGAAAGTGAGGTGCAGAGCTTTCTCTCATCCTCTCTCGGTTTCCCCTGCTATCTGCATTCTTAGGGAAATCGGCGGCCAGAAGGCACAGGAGAAGCTGAACCGGCGATGAAAAAGGCAGCTGTAAACAGCACATCTGACACCTTGGACTGAGGCGAAATGACCCTTTGCAATGAAAAGTTTCAGGCTCAGGTTTTAGGCTTTGAGCAAAGATGAAACAAACACCCAGCACTAGCCGCTGAGTCCCAAATCACGTAGGCCAGCTGAGAGCCCACACCCTCTCTCTCCCAGGTAATGTAATCTGCAAATAAATCAAGTCCAAAAAAGCTGAGTAAAAGTTCCAATACTTTACAGCTAAAGCTGTTAAACCAAGAACACACAGTGAGGCTCTGTCTGCAGCCGTGGGGTTTGATCTCACCTCCGAGACAACCTTCCACCTAACAAAATACACAAAAGGCTTCCAAAATTGTTCCTGCTGTTGCCAACAGGATCTTTCATCATGTTTGCAAAATGCTGCAAACTTCTTGGAGAGGAGATTCTATATTTATGCAAAATGTTGTCATCTAGATGCTGCTATCTGCTAGATTTTATTTCATAATGTTTTTTTTCCCAATAAAACTGGCTGTATTGAATTTCAAAATTGAGCTTTTTTTGGTGGTGGGGGCGAGTTGTAGAGCATCAAATCAAAATCTAATGAAGTTTCTAATGATCAAATAAATAATTGCTTGACATTTATTGCCATGCTTGGCAATCTGCTGAAATGGAATAGAGCAGATATGCCTAAAGCCCCATTTCCCGTAGATTTACATTATGCTACCACATAGAATTAAGCTGACATAAGCTCTTTAAGACCCACTAAAGCAGCAGATTTTATACAACTTGTTTAGATTTTTGTTTTCTGCTCGATCCTATATTCCCTGGGTAACTCTCCATCTATTTTCGGTTCCTTGTTCTTCCGAGAGGCCTGCTGGAGCTTTCCCCTCATGTCATTTCAGGCTATAACCCTGCAGTTGGAGTTT
The DNA here is from genome assembly GCA_004027595.1 of Dinomys branickii. Lineage (NCBI taxonomy): Eukaryota > Metazoa > Chordata > Mammalia > Rodentia > Dinomyidae > Dinomys > Dinomys branickii. The sequence goes on along the minus strand of PVLD010031445.1, from coordinate 1,300 downwards.
ATCTTAGCTGTAAAATGCAACAGTAATTTATATGCCCCCGTCCTCCTGCCTCCTCCGAGGCACTGGCTGCCAGCTGTCTACCCAGCAGTTTAAAGAAAGAGCTGTAATGAGCAGAGTGCAGCGGGGGAGGGCGGCGCCACATCAGAGGCCTTTCTTCCTGCTTCCTCCACGTGCAGCAGAGCCCCAGAAATGGCATTTTCCTGCCTGACTGACAGCCGCATAAAGCTCCTCACCGCACCTCCTCCCACTCCTCCTCGCAGCAGCCCATGGGGACCGGCTTCCTGTTCTTCCTTTCATTTCAGAGTCAAGGATGGAGCAGAGTGGAAGAGGAGACCATGCCGCAGTGCGGGGCTGAGCCTCGCCCCTCCGCCTCCCAGATGTGAGAGGAAGCTTCCCCAGAAGCCGAGACACCCTTAGATTTTCAGCAGGGCTCCTGAGGTGGTAATTTTTAAAATATAATTCAGCTGATGTTTTCTTGTTTTTGAAATTATTCCAACAGTAGGTTTAGGTGCCTTGGAAATTTTTTTCCCTCCAGAACAGGATAAAGTCATTTTTGGTTTGCTTCCTTAGTACGTCCCTTGACAATGCCTTTCACTCTACTGTTCCTGGGTGAACTATAGCCCTTGCACGCACAGTAACGCACACAAGTTCAGGGAGTGCAAATCAGCACGAAGCAGCCACAAAGTGGTTTTCCCCTAGACTGCTAAAACTATATGGCTTTTGCCAGTTTTTTAAAAAGAAAAAGAGCAACAAAAGCGAGGGAAAAGGTTTAAGCAGTGGGTCTATGTTCAGCACTAACACTGTTGCTTTGGAGGAGCTAGAGAGACACATTAGCCAAGACCTGGTTCCCTTCTGTGATATTTCGAATGTGTTGACTGTTAACATCTCTGAAGAAGGTCTGGCCATGTTGGGATCCATATCTCCCTTTAGCTTTGTGTAATCTTGGTTTGTAGTCCAAAGCTGGTATTGCTGCAGACACTGGCAGAGCAAAACCAAGGTCCCGAGTTGAAGGAGGCTGCACCTCAGCTCTGTGGATGCAACAGTTAACTTTTTTTTTTTTTAAATTTATTTTAAAGACAAAAGAATGGAGACATATGAACTAGAAAAGCCATAAACAATACAGAAAATACAAAGTTATACAGAATATAGTAGGGAATTAGAACTGGATGTTGTATTACATAGTTATCTTCACATTAGTTAACACAAAAACATTTACCAAATTATAGATAAGATAGTAGGGAATTTGCACTGGATGCTGTATAATATAAAGTTATCTTCATTTCTGCTAGTACAAAAACGA
>PVLD010031443.1:0-15731 GCA_004027595.1 Dinomys branickii | reverse complement strand
CCCTGGTTGTGCTTATAAAGCAAGAAGAACGATGAGCTGACTAAAGGGTTAAATAACTCTGGCAGACTAGAGTTATAGAGAGAGAGCAGGCTCACTCTCCCCATGGTCTCACGCTCTATTAGTTCACTTGCTAAGTGCAAAACAGGAAGAGGCCTTTGTCTATTTTCAAAAGGAACAAATAGTCTCCAGAGATTGCTTAACTTGCCTTGTTCAAATTTACAAATGCCAAGCTATGTTCTCTAAGAATTGTGTACACTAGCAAGAACATCATATCTGCTGATCTCTTCTGCCTCAAGATTGCATAAGTTTAACTTGGGTAACTGGGTGATGGATGATAATGTAAACAAGTCATTGTTCTTTGAATGATATAAGGAACTTCCAATAAAGTCGCATTATGCAGGCTAATGTGCTGTTCTGGCTCTGCATCCCCTGTGTCCCGGAGTGTTTGAGACCCTTACCCAGGGCCCCCGTCGCACTAGACGACGACAGTCGTCGTGTATCTTCTTTTAAGTAATGTCCATAGAAGACTCTTGCCTACTTGTTAATTGGCTTTTTGGATTTTTGCTATAGAGTTTTTAAGCTTCTTATGTTTTGATATTAACCTCTTAATGGACGTGTGGCCTGAAAACTTTTCTATCAATATGTAGGTCATCTGTATGTACTGTTATTTCTTGTAATGCATAAATTAATACAGTATTTTTTACAGTATTATTTTAAGGACTACTAAAAGATTATTTTGAAGATCTATTTTACTCTTGGTATCTCTATAAATTTTTAAAAGTCAGTTTCCAAATAAGATTACATTTATTCCAAGATATATCAAATGTTATATCTCAGTTTCCCACATCTACCAAAGGAAAGAACTTACTGAAGGGTAGAAAGCTGCAGTAAAGACCAAGAGATTTTCCCAAATCCTGCAAATTTAAAAAAAATTGAAAAATGTAGTTATTCCATTTATAATATGATAGATACAACATTTATTTTATGCCAAGGAATCTTCTAGTATCTGAAAATCAAAAGACAAATATATCTCTTTACTTAGGACATTTGTATTCTGTTAGGAAAGAAGAGAACGCATGCACAACTACCAGCGTATGTAATGTGACAGAGGAGTGCTCACAGCACCAGACACTGATGGCCAAGTAAAAAAAGACATTGGCCTGGTTAGAAAAATGAAATGAGATTTAGGAAACATTGCACAATACCTGCCTGGCAAATGCAAAGTCCCGAGTTTGATTCCCGGTACAAAAAAAAAAAAAAAAGAAGAAAGAAAAAGAAATACTAACCAAGAGGAGAGGCAGAGGGATTTCAAGGTAGAAAGGATACAGTATAGTGTGCGCTTTACGTGGGAATTGGAACTTGATATTCAATGGTATTATGCTACATAAAGAGACAATAAATGAGAGATTCAGTGCTGTTATTGCTGTTTTGACATCCAAAATTTAAACTGCATCAGGATTCAGTTTTGTTTATGTAACCCAGTGCCAGAAGGTGGAGGAGCATGTAGCAGGCGCTCCATACACATGGACTGAATGAATAAATGGACCCATGGATGTTAAAATAAATGAATCTTACATTCTAGTGTTAAATTGTGCATATAAGTGAACTCATTTCTGTTGCAAATAATGCTAAGAAAATGGTGGAACAGAGTGCTATAAACATAATAAACTCTACCTTTCACTGCCCTCCTTTCTGTCAATGTCAGTGGACCTTGAAAGCTCATGTGAGGAGCATCCTCCTGCAGGACATCACCATTTTTATTGTCTCTTTGCAAGGTTTTCGGTAGAGGTCTCACCAACCCGTGCCTCTTAGCCAGACACGCATGTCTCTTCTGGAAGCCCTCAAGTCCCCAGCACTTCCCTCTGCCATAACACTTTCAGCTTCTCTTTACATTTACTATGGGCTTTTTGTCTCCTCTCTTAATTGTAGCTATTCTAGAGCAGAAAGACACTCATTTTTAATACAGCCACAGAATCTTGTGTTGCACTGGAGACATACTGTTGAATAAATGTTTGGTGAGTGAAACACTGATTGAGAATCGGTTCAGAAAGCAGTATTTTGTCTTTGTTTGAGTTGAAGCTAAATCAAATATTACTTACACGTAAAAAGCTAAAGACCCTTTTTTCTTGCTCGCTTCAAAATCTTTGGGCTCTCTCATATCCCCACCTACTCTTGCTGCTCCTCCTGACCTCTGATTTTTTAAAAAAATGGATTTCTATTTTTAAATCACATTTTTCTTTGTGGCTTAATAATCAGTTTTATTCCAACTAAATCAAAGGTAAGAAGTCCTAACCTTGTGAAATCTTTATACTTAAGAGTGAAGACCTTTGCAGCATCAATAACAAATACGCTGGCTGACCAAAAAGGCCACTATTTCATTGCTTTTTTATTTGCTCAATCACTCAATAATTTTTACTAAGAAAGAGCTCACGCTGCTCACCTTACATTATTAGTTCTTTCTCCACTGACCTTTTGCTGCATCAGTGCAGTTTTCTTTATAGCTTCATACTCACCTTGCTTAGGAAACTTACTGTGTGCACTGGGTGGCAGGATGCTCCTTCTGTAAGTGATTCCACTCACACTTTGGTCAATGAACACTGAAGAAAATTCTCTCATCTCTATTAAGGTTCCAATGCTAGAATGAAAAATGATTGTAAATTGACAGCAACAGTTATCAAAAGTGGCCTTCAATTCTTAACTTACTGATTCATCTTCAGGTACTTCTTGGTATTAAAAGCTGAAGTAGCTTTTGTTCTCTAAATTAATACCATGAAATATAATTTGTAACCCAAATTTTAATAGATATTCTTCGTTGCAAACATAACAACAACAACAACAACAACAACAACAACAACAACAAAGTGAAGAAAACCATAACAAGCTTCTGTTTTATTAGGAAAATAGAATGGCATTAACTTATACTGGAAGGTTGAGAAATTTCTGGGAATGGCAGATAATTGGATTTCTAAATTATGTAGCCAGAATCCCCAAATGTATTTTTGGGAATTTCTTCAAGAATATCATGTTTATTAGTAACAGACATCCCTACAGATGTAGCACAAACCCCGTGCTACACACTTCTCCTGGGAGACACTACTTCCCATAGGAGCTTGTTTACCGCTGTCTGAGTGAAGCACCTAGCCCGTTTTCCTACTCAGTAAGTCAGATTTCCTCACCTACCTGCCTGCTATCCCATAACAGTGTGTGCTGATGTTTACATGCTGCAGATGTGAACAAGAAAAAGAAGGCAAGTTTCTTGCTTCTACTGTGGAGAGGTAGAACACATAGTATAAGAAGTGGTTACAAAAGTAATCACAACGTTCATGGGGGCCCAGTGATTATACACAGTAATAGAAACCACTCCTTACCTTTGTACCATATCACATTTACACTTGCAATGTATCAACTTTATCAATATTGCATCATAATCTACTGACACTAGGCTATATAGAAGAGGCAAACCTTTATCGCTATTTGTTTAGGATTGCAAGTGCGGACCTGAAAATTATACAGACAAAAGACAAATTAGCAGGAGCATGTACATTTGTATAACTTGATGTGACACAAGCGCCCTCACGATAAAAATTAAGAGTAACAATTGAAAAAAATGCCTTTACACTAGGTTGAACAAAGAGATCCACTTTGGGAAATATTTATGGGGGATCGAAAGGAAGAGAATTATTTTAACATTTGTTTGTACAGAATTCCCTCAGTCACATTTGCTCAACAAAGAAATTTCTTTATTTTTCATTTTCCAAGCAGGACCTATAAGTTTTTCCTTTTGTTTTCAGAAACAAAAAAGGTAGATTAAAATTCTCTTCTTCCATCTACTATTTTTCAAGCACCTTTAGCTCAAAATAATCCTTATTTTACAGTGGCATTTTTGGGGGTGACATACTCCATAACCTTTTGATAATTATGCTTTATCAAAAAGTAAATCTACCCTCTTCACCAAACAGCACAAATCAATGGGTAATCACTGACTGTAATTAAATAGAGATCTGCCTTTATTAGTGCCATCACGACACTGAATTGATATCTGAAGTGCCTGGGGGTTATGGAAAAGTAACCTCCACTGTCCCGCCCTGCATAAAATAGTGGAAAAAATGGGGACAGACATAAATGCTAACTTGAATATATACATGATATCGAAACTTGATAAACAATATACTTCTTGTTTCTGTAGCCCAAAAGGAGATCATGCTTAGATTTTGTAAGTTCTTTAATCATTTGATATTCCTTTCACCCCTACCTGGCATGTTAGGTAGTCTTGACGCTTTCTGTGCTATGAGATTTCTGAGCCTGCACAGCCTTAAGTGAAGTCAAAGTAATTCATGATCTTTAACCACTGGACATACTAACAAAATGCCTTGGATAAGTCTTATACTGACTTAGACTTATTCCTCTCTGTCCTTAGAGTATAACAGGAAGGTCAGTAGTTGTAACTATGTGAAAAATTTTCCTCAAGGATAGAAAGAGTAACAATGACAGGTATCATTTTCACTTCCAACCCTCAGATGTTTTAATCATGAATTTTCAGTATGAGAGAACTGCGTTATATATGGACTGCTAACTTGGAATGCAGAACCCATGGTATTCATAGTGATAAGCTTTCTTAGATGTCTATCAGCTACTGAACTCTTCAGTAATTTTTTTTTTTTGGTATGTCACTACAGAGTCAGTTACTCCTTGATGATGAGATGTTAGAAGAGAAGTGAATCTCAAAAAATAAATCACTGGATTAATTTTTGTGTACAAATGGGTTCTTTGTCTAGAGTCAGGTGGAAAGACTGTGAGCATGACAGCTGATATTTCTTCAAATGGTAAAAACAATATTCTGCTTGGTAAAAGTCTGGTGAGAATTAGACACCAAGGGTAAATTAATCTCTGGTATCAGAGTTTGCTCCTTCATGCTAGTAAAGAAATTGTTTGCCCTAGTTTGTTAAGATTAATAATTAATAATTATTAATAATTAATAAGCTAACAGTTGAGTACTTACTTTATGTTACATATAACCGTATGTGTTGTGTGTTTGTACTTATCCTGAGTGCAGAGATTTTGACCGTTTTAGAGGATTATGATTCCTTTGCAATGCATTACTTCACTCCAAATGATAAATGCACTGCAAAGTAAATGCACTTAGGGTTTCAGAAGGATGAAGATGGGCCTCAGAACAACTTCGGAGAGGAGAGAGTATAATAAACAAAAGGTAGGGATTGAGATTTTGATTATTGTCAAAGAAACTATGTAAGAGAGGAAACCACTGAGAGGTCTTCATGTGGGAACCCAAGTGGAGAAACAGGGTTATGACTTTGTGCCATAATGATATTCAGTTATGGGCTGTAGGCACTTTGCTGATGAGATCTAATCTCTAAATCATTCCATTACTATAGTGATAGTCATGATGCTTGTCCTGTCGGTTCTGTGGGACCTACAAGTTTATGACAACTTATCTCTGCCCTTAAAACTACACTATAATGGGACCAGTTCTTCATGACAAGGACTACTTTTAGGTTTTTAAATGGGTGTCAGTCAATTGAAGGTTTTTGGAAGTCTGCAAATATTTTGTTTGTTTTTAACCAGGGATTGAACTCAGGATCTTGTGCTTGTCAAGCAGGTGCTGTGCCACCGAACTGTGTCTCCAGCCCTAGTCTTCAAAAATTTATAACTGTTTTCCTCACATATTATAAAACTTCATAGAAACCCTAAGAAAAATTAAATTATGGAAATAGAGAACTGAATTATAGAAAAACAAAAGGTTTGTCTGACCTGTATAAAAAAATCACTGCTAATGACTAGTTTATGTTATATCACTTTCTGGCACAACACTATATTTGGGACATCATGTTATTATGAAACAATATTAATTTTTAAAATGAATTTCCATTTAATTTAGTTACATTAACAAAAAGTAAAATAAAATCCCACATACACTGTAGGAAATAGAAGGAGACAAAGCTAAACTATTCATCTACCTTCTTTTTTCTTTTCTTTTCTTTTCTTTTTTTTTTAAATAAAAGTACAAAAACATATTAACAAACAGACACCAATTAGCATAAAAAATAGTACAATCACAACTGATCTATAGACAAGGTGACATGGTCTCAACAGTGGTTATTGCTTTATCCATTGATATCTTCGAAGTTTAATATATGAACCCATATACAGACATGCAAAATTGGTCAGACCATTAATCCTCTCAACAACAGAAAAATACAAAAACCAAACATCCAAAGACAGAAAACAAAACAGACAAACAACAACAACAACAACAACAAAAACAAAAACCACCAATAGTTGCTGCTTTGCATATTGATATCTTCGAAGTGTGTGTTCAGGATAATACATACAGACATACAATATTGATAAAATCACCCGTCATCAATTATTCCTTAGCATTAAGTGATATAATACAATAGTAGAACCATGTTAGCCCTCCTGCATATATGTATATTCATATATACATACATACATTTCTGTCTCTTTCTTTACTCCTTTCCCTCATCCCATCTGTTCTTTGTTTTTGAACAGATTTCCTTCATCTACTTTCAAACTGGCATCAAGTTTTCTATGGTTCCCAGTTTTTCGATAATCATTAAATGTAGACAAAGCTAATCAAATAAACTAAAGTTATTCATTTGCTTTTCACTGACTCAGAGCTTAACATGTTATGTTTCTAAAAAGATTTCTTGGGAAAAGAAAAAATATTTTGTTTTATTTTTTTTATTGTAAAAGTAAAAGAACAAAAACACTAACAAACATACACAGTAGCACAAGAACAGTACAAAAACTGAACAGCAGGTGGCAGGGGATCGACAGCGGTTGTTGTATTAAACATTGGTAGCTTCAAAGTGTATACCAGGACAATACAAATAGACATACAAAGTTGATCAAACAACTAATCACCGATTTTTTCCCACATCAATATGACATGAGACAAGAGTGCAACCATGTCAGCCATCCCATACATACATACATACATACATACCTACACAGCTATCCCCCTCTTCCTCCTCTCCTCCCCTTCAACCCAATTGCTCTCTGCCCTTGAGCAATCTCCCTTCATACTTCCCAATCTATATTCTCACCTCCAGGTTCCTACACTAATGACACTATACACTGTTTGCACATGCACACCTGATTTACTTCACTTATGAGTATGGTCTCTAATTGTGACCATTTGCCTACAAAAGCCACTAAATTGTCTTTCTTTACAGCTGAATAATATTCCATTGTGTAAAAATGTCACAGTTTTTTTTTAATCCAGTCCTCCATGGATGGACATTTGGATTGTTTCCATGATTTAGCTATTACAAATTGTGCTGCTATAAACATGGATGCACATATATCACAGTGATATGCTGTTTTCAGATCTTCTGGGAAAATCCCCAAAAGGGGGATAGCTGGGTTGAGTGGGACCTCCAGACCTAGTTTTCTGAGGAATCTCCAGACCGATCTCCACAGTGGTTTCACCAGTCTGCATTCCCACCAGCAGTGCAGCAGAGTTCCTACTTCTCCAAAGCCTCGCCAGCATTTGTTATTGGATGATTTCTTCATGCTGGCCAATCTTACTGGGGTGAGATGAAATCTCAATGTTGTTTTTATTTGCATTTCTCAAATGACTAAAGATGTAGAATATTTTCTCATATATTTATTTGCCATTTGTATTTCTTTATCTGAGAAGTGTGTATTCCTCTCAGATGCCCATTTCTGGATTGGGTCTTGGAATGTGGACAGGTTCATGTTTTTTAATTCTTTGTATGTTCTAGATAGAAGGCCTTTGTCTGAGGGACAGCCAGTTAGGATTTTTTCCCAATCTGTAGGTTTTCTTTTTATTCTGCTGGTGATTTCTTTAGATGTGCAAAAACTTTCCAGTAAGTTGAGGTCTCAGTTATTGATTCTTTGAAGTGTTTCCCTTGCAGTTTCATTTTTGTTCATGAACTCTCTGCCTACTCTTATGTCTTCAAGATTTTTACCTACCTTCTCTTCCAATAGATTCAGTGTTTCTGTTTTAATATTGAGGTCTGTGATCCATTTTGACTTGAGTTTGGTGCATGGTGATAGACTTGGGTCTATTTTCAGTCTTTGGCAAGAGTCAAGCCAATTTTTCCAGCACCATTTATTGAAAAGGCTATCTTTCTTCCAGTGGGCTTGTTTGGCCCCTTTGTCAAATATTAGGTGGCTGAATGTTTTTGTGGTTGTGGCTGTATCTTCCAGTCTGTTCCATTGATCCTCAGGTCTGTTTTTGAACCAGTACCAGGTTGATTTTATCACAGTAGCTTTGTAGTATAATTTCAGGTCAGGGATTGTGATTCCACCTGACTTGATCTTGTGGCCCACAATTGCTTTTGCTATTCTGGGTCTCTTGTGGTTCCAGATGAACTTAAGGCACGTTTTCTCTAGATTTGTGAGGTACGTTGATGGTAGTTTAATGGGAAGTGCATTGTATCTGTAGAACAGTTTTGGTAGTATGGCCATTTTCACAATGTTGGTTCTTCCTAACCGTGAGCAGGGGATGTTTTTCCATTTATTGAAATCCTCTTCGATCTCTTTTTTCAGACTACTGTAGTTTTCATTGAATAGATCTTTTACTTCTTTTGTTAGACTGATTCCTAAATATTTCATTTTCTTGGATGCTATTGTAAAAGGTATGGTTTCCTTAATTTCTCTCTCAGTCTGTTTCTTCTTTGTGTATAGGAATGCTATTGACTTTTCAGTGTTAACTTGTATCCAGCTACTCTGTTGAATTTGTCAATTAATTGAAGGAGTCTTCTTGTGGAGTTTTTGGGGTCTTCCATGTAAAGTATCATGTCCTCTGCAAATAGCGATAGTTTTACTTCTTCCTTTCCTATCTGTATTCCTTTTATTTCTCTCTCTTGTCTAATTGCTTTGGATAATGCTTCTAGAACTATGCTGAATAGTAGTGGTGATAGTGGACATCCTTGTCTTGTTCCTGTCTTTAAAGTGAAAGCTTTCAGGTTTTGTCCATTTAGTATGATGTTGGCTATTGCTTTGTCATAGATGGTTTTCATTAAATTGAGGTAGAGGCCATCTATTCCTATTTTTTCTAGGGTTTTTAACATGAATGCATGTTGGGCTTTATCGAAAGCTTTTTCTGCATCTGTTGAGATAATCATGGTGTTTTTGTCTTTGGCTCTATTGATATGGTGTATTACATCAATTGATTTGTGAATATTGAACCATCCCTGCATTCCTGTAATAAATCCAACCTGGTCATGGTGTATAATTTTCCTTATGATTTGCTACATTCTATTTGCTCGTATTTTATTGAGTATCTTTGCATCTATGTTCATTAGGGAGATTGGCCTATAGTTCTCTTTCTTGGCTGGGTCCTTCTCTGGTTTTGGTATTAGTAGGATACTTGCCTCCAGAAATGAGTTAGGGAGAATCATTTCCTTTTGAATGTCATTGAAGAGTTTGAGGAGTGTTGGCATTAAATCTTCACTGAATGTTTTATAAAATTCTGTTGTGAACCATCAGGGCCTTGGCTTTTCTTTGTCAGTAAATTTTTAATGACAATTTGAATCTCATTAATTGATATCGGGTTGTTCAGGGTTTTTATATCTTCCTGGTTCAACTGTGGTAATTTGTACATTTCTAGGAATCTGTCGATTTCTTCTGGGTTTTCTATCCTACTGCAGTAAAGATTCTCAAAGTAGGTATTAATGATCTTTTGAATTTCTGTAGGATCTGTAGTGATTTCATCCTTTTCATTCCTTATTGCATTAATTTGAGTTCTTTCTTTTTTTGATACGATTGGCTAGTGGTTTATCAATTTTATTTATTCTTTCAAAAAACCAACTCTTTGATTCACTTATTTTTTGTACAGTTTTCTTTGTCTCAATTGCATTAATTTCTGCCCTAAGCTTTATAATCTCCTCCCTTCTTTGGGCTTTGGGCTTGACTTGTTCTTCTTTTTCTAAAAGTTTGAGGTGAAACATTAGGCTATTTATTTGTTCTCTTTCTGTTTTCTTTATGTGTGAGTTCATTGCTATAAATGTTCTTCTGAGGACTGCTTTCATTGTATCCCACAGATTCCTATAAGTTGTATTTGTATTTTCATTTGTTTGTAGGTATTTTCCAATTTCTTCTCTAATTTTCTCTGTGACCCATTGGTTATTCAGGAGGTTGTTGTCTAATTTCCAAGTATTTATAAAGCTTTTGGAATTCCCTTTGTCATTAATTTCCAATTTCATTGCACTGTGGTCAGATAATATGCATGGTATAATTTCAAACCTTTTGCATTTAAGTAGGTATGCTCTATGGGCTAGAATGTGGTCTATTTTGGAGAAAGTCCCATGTGCAGCTGAGAAAAATGTGTATTCTGGTTTTGTGGGGTGGAACACTCTGTAAACATCTACTAAGTCCATTTGTTCACACATTTGGTTCAGGTCTGTTATATCTTTGCTGAGTTTCAGTCCAGTTGACCTGTCTCTTTGCATCAAAGGAGTATTTAGGTCTCCTATTACAATAGTGTTATTGTTTATTTGGTTTTTTATGTCCGTTAAGATTTGCCTTACATAGTTTGATGCTCCAGTATTTGGTGCATACATGGTTAGGATTGTTATCTCTTCCTCTTGCAGTTTTCCCCTAACTAGTATATAGTGGCCTTCTTTGTCTCTTTTGATTGTTATCAGTTTGAAGTTTACGTTGTCTGCAAACATAACAGCTTCCCCTGTTTTTTTCTGGGAGTCTGTTGCATGGAGGATTGTTTTCCAACCTTTGACTTTCAGTCTATGGATTTCCTTTTGAGTAAAGTGTGTTTCCTGTATACAGTGTATTGTGGGATTCTATCTCTTAATCCACTCTGCCAGTTTGTTTCTTTTGACTGGTGAATTGAGGCCATTTACATTGATGGTTATAACTGTTATACGTTGACTTATTCTTGTCATGCTGTTTACTTGATGTTGCTTTCCTACTTTTGCGGTTTAATTTCTTGTTCTGCTTAAGGGTTCCTTTCTATTGTTGTTCTTGGGATTGTGGTCACTTTTTTCACTGTCTAGAATATCTTTCAGTACTTTTCGTAATGTTGGTTTGACACTCATGAAGTTCAATCAGTTGGTGTTTGTCATGGAAATATTTTATTTTTCCATTGAATTTGAAGGATAGTTTTGCAGGATACATCAGTCTGGGTTGGAAGCTGTTTTGTCTGAGAATCTGTAATATCTCACTCTAACCTCTTCTTGATTTCATGGTTTCTGTTGAGAAGTCTGCTGTGATTCGGATGCGCTTTCCTTTACAGGTGATCTGTTTCTTTTCTCTAGCAGCTTTTAATATTGTGTTCTTTTGCTGCATATCTGGGATCTTGACTATTATATGCCTGGGGGTGGTTTTATTTGGGTTGTGGCTCATTGGAGTTCTATACACTTCATTCACCTGCACATCAGTTTCTTTTACCATTCTTGGGAAATTTTCTGCTCTTATTTCTCCAAATATTCTTTTTATGTCATTTGTGTTGCCTCCTGCTGTTTTACTGATTCCTATTACTCACACATTATTTCTCTTTGCTTCATCTTGCAGCTGTTGGATTGTTTTCTCCTGGTTCCTTGTTAACTTTAAGAGATCCTTCCTTTCACAGTCCTTAGCTGTCAGGCTATCTTCCAGATCTGAAATTCTATCTTCAGATTCATTCAAGCAGTTTTTCAAGCTTTCAGTGGCAGTTTTCATTTCCTGGAGATCTTTTTGAGAGTGTTTCATGTGTTCTAATTCATTCCCGAATTGCTCATTTAACATTTCCATTTGTTGCCTTTGATCTTCTAGTCTCTTATGTGTTTCTTCTCTGTATGTGTGAAGCATTTCTTACATTATTATTTTCATTTCATTTTCTGCCTGAGAGATTATTTCAGATTTAATCTCTTCTATGGCTTGATGCAGTTGCTTCTTTACTTCAGATATGATCATTTCAGAAATTTCAGTTATGTGGTTTCCTAGTTCTCGTATGTCATTGTGTCCTGTACTTATTCTGGGTGGAGTTGTGTTCTAAGACTGCATTTTGCCCCTTCGTTTTGTCAGTTTGAATGTTAGATGACTGGTGCTGAGCTATTGACTACCAGGCAGCTCACTAAAGACTCTAGGGACCCTAGTTTACCTGAATGTTATACTAAACCCAGGATGGTAGCAGACTGTGGACCACTGGGCCCAGTCACCCCAGGCAAATGCTGGGGTGCCTGGCTCAGACCACAGCCACTATAGTGGGAGAGTGCTGGGCTTCGGTACCCAAGTGTCCAGTGTGTGGATGGGAGGAGTGTGGGTCTCAGCCTTGCAGCCTATGGTGGTTAGGCATCGGCTTCTGTTTCGGGTTCCTCAGGTAGCTAGTCAGGGGGTAGCAGGGCTCTCTTCCCCACCCTGAGGACCGCAGAGCCTGAGGCTGATTCCACTCTGCAGGTCTCAACCACCAGCAGGGATAGGCCCTCCCAGTTGGATTTCCTTCCTAACTCTAAGGTGTGGAGCTTACCAGAGTAGGGTTGTGCTGCTCATGTGGTGTTGCAGGTCACTGGAGAAAGGTCCTAGACATATGTAGAGCCGGGAGGCAGGCGGTGAAACACCCCCTGCCCAGGTGTCTGAGCGAGTCCGCCTTTGTCTCTGGTTTAAGGTCCCAGTTGCACAGCCCGCGCATAGGCAGGAAGTGCGGTATTGCCCTGGTGTCTGCGTGAGTCTGCCTTTGTCTCTGGGTGAAGGTCCCAGTCGCACAGTCAGGGAACAGGCGGGAAACACCGCACCGCCCATGTGTCTGCGGGAGTCCGCCTTTGTCTCTGGTTCAGAGGAGAAGGGTGTCGCAGCTCCTGTGTCCTCGCAGGTCAGCCTCCGTCGCTTGAGAAAGGTCCGAGTCACCCAGCTGGCACGGACCATGAAACGCAGCGCAGCTTAGATGTCGGTGTCAGTGGGCCTTTGTCACTGGAGTGAGGTCTGAGTCCCACACCGGTGGGCCTCTGTCACTGGAGTAAGGTCCGAGTTGCACAGACGGATCAAGAAAAAAAAGAACACTTCAGCTTGATCTTTTGGAAGCAGAATACAATAACTATAACAACAATATCAGTAATAAAAAAAGGTTTAATAGTTAATTTTAATAAGGATAATAGCTAACTTTTATGTGATATTTGCTACGTACTAGAACAGTTTTAAATACTCTCTCTCTATATATATAACTCAATTACTTATTACAATAGTGTAAGGAGGTAGATATTATTATTAACTCCATTTTTCAAATGATGGGAAAAACTGCAAAGAGCTTAATAACTTGCCTGAGAAACTCTAGTTAGTGGTAGAGCATGAATTCCAACCTGGTCTCCTGAGGCAGGAAACCAAGCTTTTAGTCACCACATTCTGTCACTTCCAGAAAATTGTGCTCAATCCAGTCACTTGGCTGAGTACACTTTGTTCATCCCTCTTTGTGGCACTGGCATGATCACGCTGTCCTCGGGAACATACTCAAGGCTGCATTTAGGCATCCCACCTTTGCTTCCATTCCAGCTCCACATTACTGACACTAAGCCAAACATCAGCTGAAACTGACAGGATGCATGTGTTTGTGGTTCTTCTGTGTGTGTGGAAGTCTTTCGTTTTCATGTGGCTCATTTTATTGAGATGTCTTCTTAAAAAGTCCTTCTATTAGTTTTTGATCTCATTCAAAATCACCCCCTCATACTTTCTGCTCTCTCTTGTTATAATATGTTCTTAATAGTATTTTCCACTGACACTGTTTTTACTTATTAAATATGTGCCTCATTGTCTGCATTAAAAAGTTCAAGACAGATGACTTTATGCTCACTTCTGCATTGCCAGAGAATAGAAAAAGGATCAGAGCTTTGCAAAAACTTGTTATATTAAATGGTTATTGAATTAATTGCATGGATGGAAGGAATTAATATGTGAAGAAATCATTGAAGCCCCATAACTCATTAATTTTAGGAAAGCTGGATAGATTAAATATTTTGAAAAATAAGATCAGTTTCTTTTTTAAATTCCATATTGGCAGCATTTTATAAAAGTGTGTATAGACCCTCGTGATTTTTTGCTAAAATAAAACTGCAAGTAACTCCTTTTCATCTAACAACAAGATTTCTGTGATGTTTATGTAAATATATGTTATAAATGTAGATAGCTGCTTATATATCTGTACATCCTGTTATGTTATATATATTAAATCTACATTTTTGAAAAAATCATTCTTACATACTAAAATGATATCCAATAAGATTCACAAATTTATGATTGTTAAGTATCATACACTAGCACCATGGCGAAGCTGCTTCATTACTTTTCAGATATGACCCAAAATACATTTTGGAAAGTTGAACTCATTTTCTAATGGAAAGATTATTCTATTATTCAGTGGTATTAATCAAATGAAAACATATTATTTCATTGAGACTAACCATAACTAGTTTAATTGACAAAGTATATAATGTGGCACACACTATTTTTTTTCAATTTTTCATCAACCTACAAAGAAGGCATGATATCATGTCAACCTTCAATCTTATTGTAAACATTCACAAAGACTATTTTTGCTAATGATTATGACTTGTGCCTTGATTTCTCTTCAAAGCCTTATGCAGTCTTAGGTAAGGCTTTTCCAGAGGTGGTTGAATCTAGCATATGTGATGTTGGAATTCAGGGTGTTTGATTACTAAATTAGTCCTCTGATTGGTTTGATATTCTGCCACTTTGGGTAGAACAAGAATATTGAACCCAGAACTATAACATAATATTATTCCTATAGTAATATAAGAATATTATTCTGCATAGAATAAAAATAGCACTATGGGCGTGGGTGCCATCCCTTCTAAGGGCAGGTAGCCTGGATACAGTACAAGGGACAGAAAGAAGATGTTTGTCACTGCTTAGCAGTTGTTGGTTGCCTCTTGTCCTTTGTAGCTTGCTGTATTCTTCCTTCCCCTTTCTGCCTGCCATGAACTACTTCCTCCTTGCAATGCCCTTCTGCTGTGTCACCCTGCCTGGCAGCCAGCCAAGCATAGACTGAAACCTCTACAAACTGTGAGCTAAGTAAACCTTTCCTTCTTAACTTTGGATGTTGGGTACTTTGTCTCAGCAATAATAAAAGCAACCAAAACAGAATTTTGTACCTTGAGTGGGGTCATTGTTGTGACATTTCCTGGCCATGCGGTTTAGGAGGCTTTGGAACTGGTTTGTGGTAAGAGTTTGGAAAGGTTTGGAGATGTTGACTAAAGATTCAACCTTGGAATTCATGAGGCTGTACTTAATGAGAGATTCTAATCAGAGTTTAGAAGGCCAGAATGCTGATAGAAATTCTGTTGGTAAGACCAGGATCACAGGGTTTCTGCTGGGAAGCACTGCACTGCTCAGAGATCAGGCTCATATGTCAGTTTCACAAGTCTATTGATCACAAGCTTCTTCTTTATGCATGGTTGTCCTGCATTTTAAGACTATCAAATATGATACACCTTGGATCTTTTCATTAGCATTAATAAAGAGATAATCCTATAGTAATAGAGACACTTTTATAATTTTTTTTTTTATTTTAGAAACATAAAAGTACAAAAACATATTGACAAACAGATACCCATTATCATAGAAAATAGTACAATCACAACTAATCTATAGACAAGGTGATATGGTCTCAACAGTAGTTGTTGCTTTATCCTTTGATATCTTCGAATTGTAGATGTATGGACCCATATACAGACATGTAAATTTAGTCAGACTGTTGATCCTCTCAACAACAGAAA
>PVLD010031442.1:0-15734 GCA_004027595.1 Dinomys branickii | reverse complement strand
CCTAGATCACAGTAACCATCTACTAAATAGCCTCCTTGCTTCTATGTTTCCCATTTTAGGGTTTATTTTCAGACCAGCTATAAAACAAATCTTATTAAACTTACCATATGGTGCTGAACGTAAGGTGCCATGAATTATATGAAATTTGTACTATATGCATAAGTGACCTCACTATCAATGAAAATATGACCATTTCCATTGATAATAATCTTATGCAATATATCATTTTAGTCATACCTATGTTAGTCTTTGAAAATGCTTTCATCAATACCAGGATAATTGACCTTTTTACACTATCTGATTGCATTGCTCACTTTAAGCCAGTACTTTCCCATGCATATTGGGAACAATATACATTTCTTTAGTCTTTTGAAACACATGGTTGTTGATAATTCACAGAACTCAAAGAAAAAAAAACTCCCTAAGCAAGTTCCTCTACACGCTACATATGGCCAACAGCAGGCAGCATGAAGCAGAGCAGAACTCAAGAGCACAAATCTAGCAGACAATTATTGTAAGACAATTTGTATGAAGATAATCCCAATAACTATAACCCAGACATTTAAAGTGTAGAAAAATTTGCATGTTGGAACAGATACAGACAATCAAGTCAGATCATGTCAGTCTATGCCAAACCTTTCACAGATCTCTGTTGTGCTTGACAGGATCCCTGCCATGTCCTACAAGGTACTCTGTGTGTTCCTTGACTCCACCTCTAGGAACTATGTCCTTCAGCCAACTCACCTGAAGTTAGGGTGTGAGGACCTTAGATCAGACAGTGTTTGATGATAGAACTTGTGCTATGGCTCCCATACCTGTAAGTGTGTAAGTAGAACAAGAGAAGCAATCATTGAAATACACAGCCCCAGAAGCTAGATTGTAGGAAAATCTTCTAATTACAAAGCATAAAATTACAAGTAGAGGGCTTAGTTCACATCAGGGATTGTCTGAACAGCAGTTCTCTTCTATCAGAAACATGCATAAAAGTCCCATTAAACACTGAATCACACTTTAGGACTTGATGTTCGTGGTGCTTGCCAACTTTATGAAGTTTACAATTTACTGGGGTTCCTCTTGCCATTCTACTTGAATATTCACATTCTAACTTTTGCATTTGTACACTATCTTTCTCTTAAAGACAATCCTGAAATTTCGTAAGACTCAGGTCCTACTAACCCTGGATAGGTCCTTGTTTTGACATCTGTAACACAGTCTGCCCCTACCCTTTCCATACACATGTGCTTAGCTTCAGTCCCTTTGGTCCCCTTGACAACTTTCAGATGATTCCAACATACTCTGGGCTCTGCACTGGTGATTTCATCTGTCTGGATATCTTATCTTCCAGGCATCTACATCATCCCTTTTTAAAACATATTTTTAAAAAATCATCTTCCATATAAGGTCCTTCCTATCTATTCACTTAAAATATATAGCTTATTTCTGTGTATGAGCCTCAAATTCCTTATTCTGCTTTAATTTTCTCTTTATTATAATATTTATCACATTCCAGGGTTAGGTATATAGATAGATAGATAATCTATAGGTAGATCTTGCCAATATAAATCTATGGTTTTTTGCTTTATTGTCTGTATGTGCACTAAAATGTATGCAATAATATATGTTGAGTGAAATTTTATATCAAATCTGTGAATTGTTTCTTATATAAGTAACTGAATCTATATAATGTTGTTTTAAATCAAAGTAAAAACAGTTTTCTAGGTCCTAAAGAGGACATTTCACTATGACTTCTATTAAGAAGTCTCAGGAAAATATGGTAGTGTTCAGCTGTAATCAATGGTTGCCATTCTGTCTGCTCATTCAGGGGCCCAAGGGAGATTTTCAGTGCTGAGGTCCGCAGGTTAAATAACAAACGCATATGTGTAAGACATCAGCATCAACAGCAGGCAGCATGAAGCAGAGCAGAACTCAAGAGCACAAGAGCATAAGTCTGAGTGGTTCCCCATATTCCACCGCCTCAAAGGTCAGGGGTGTATAAATGTAACATTATGTATGTAGCAGGGCACAAGTACCTCCTTCTGTTGTAGTCAGCAAATCAAGAGCCATGTGGTTTTGCAAAACCACTTTTTTCATTTGAAAAGTTTCATCCATAAGCAACATCAAAGTCTGGTGCATAATATTCAAGGTGTGGGCCATATGTTGACCAAGGACCTTAATCTGAAGGGCTAAATCTATGGTCTTTGACCCCAATCAGATGCTAGTCCTAGTGCTCAACCATTGCAATGGCTGGTCCAGGCATCTGCCAAATTATTTCCTGGTGAGAGGAGGGGCTTATGTCCTGAACCATGATCTCCTACATGGTCAGCTTTTTGGCCATACTCCCATACGTCTTGCCAGTGATCAGCACCCCATAAGGGACAGTATCCTATCTGTCACTCCTGAGCTGCTCAAGCTGGAAGCTAGAGCATCAGCCTCCTCAAGATTCCCAGCTGTCCATGCACACATGTAGGGGGCCTTCTTTATGCATCATAAGCAATCACACTGTCTGCAACTATGTCCATTGGCTTAATTTGCCTGTTCCAGTTTCAAACCAGAGTACTTCCATAGTGGCATGCATAGCTACTGCTGTCTACTGCAGGGGTTGGGTCACAGCTATACATATCAATATATCCAGTGTCTGCTGGAACTTTCCCTTTCCCTTCTAGCGGTCATGTCCTGTAGTTCATCCTCCCAGACAGGTTCCTGGGCTGTGTAGATCACAGGTCCCAAATTGTTGCCAGTTGGCTGTCAATGAACTAGCTAAGAAAGAGGCCTGCTGTTGGAGGTACAACCCCCAAGTGTGAATGCCACTCCAAATCTGGGACAGGATGTCCATGTCCATACCCTCTGGTCCTCAGCAAAGTATGTTACTGTTAATATTTATGTGCCTTGTGTTTTTACTTGGCTATCTACTATTTCAAGCAACCTCTGTCACTGTGAAAGGCTAGCTGAGAGATCGTGTTTCCTTCTTTGTTCAAGCAAAAGAGATTTAAGCACAATGCTTTTAACTTAGTTTAACATGCACTGTATACACTGAGACTTACATATTTTGCATTGCTGTTCTGTGGAAATTTTAATTTCAAGAGGAAGTGGGTTAATAAGAAATGACTCCAACTGTTTTCCTCTCCTATACTCAACACCCTCAATGTTTCTGGAACACTTCAATGGGGATACTGCAGTAGGAGGCTGGAGCAGCTGTGCATGAACTAACAGCTGAGGAGACTTATTAACCATGGGTGCAGAGCAGCAGCACCCAAGCCTAATATGGGATCAAGTCCAGCCCTGCACCAGGTACCGATCTTCTAATACGAGGACCCACAGAACCTGACACCTGATATCAATCTAGCATGAGATCAAGTTGGACCACCTGGATCAATTATCAAAGAAGACAAGAGGACTGCAGCAAGTGACTGCAGCTGTTGCTCACTTGCTCTTGGAGTGGTCTGTTGTGCTTACAGGATGTATCTTCTCTTTTTCCTTCAAAGGACACTTTTCTCCCTGAACACTTCTTTTTTCTTATTTCTGCCCTAAAATAAACAGTAATCTTGCACAACCACAAAGTGTCCTGACTATTTTATTGACTGGGACAAATAAAAACCTGGAGAACACTGCTGGCCCCTACCCCATCTGATAATACATTGAACAGAGCTAGTCAGGAGGGCCAGTGGGCATGCTTGTTTCTCTGTCTTTGGAATCTATGGACTCAAGCCAAGCGGAACTAATTAAAGACTGTTTTTTTTCTTTCTCTCCCCTAGGAAGGCCTGTTCTCCCAAGATGGGAAGCTAGAGTGTGGTAAAATTAGTGGAAGCTAGGGATCCCTTGGTCCTGCCAGGGGCCACAAGAAGAGAGCTAATGGAGTGTGGTGCAGAAGGGCTATGCAGCTGCTGGCTCGGGTGAGGCCTCGGTACCACAGAACTGGCCAAATAAACATGCTCCTTTAAGTCCTGGCCACTGTACACCTGTGGCAGCAGCTGAGAACCAGTGCCCTCAGGCAGGGTGGAGACAGAGCTGGGGCGGGACTGGGCTAAGGTCAGCAATCCTGTTAGGGGTTGTGTCTGAATGCCCCCACAAAGCCTCCTGTAGTCATGGAGGCAGGCTTCTAGAGTTTGATTTATTCATGGCCCCAAGTTGGAATTACTGTGAGTGCTACACCCGCCCTGGGGCAGGTAGTTTGCATACAATGTAAGGGAGGGAAAGACATTGCTGGCCACTGCTCCTCCCTTTTCACTGCTGTTGCTTTTTGCTATCTTCTGCCACCATGAAAGGTAGCCCTCTGCCATGTGTCACTCTGCCTCTGAACCAGCCAAGTATGGACTGAAACCTCCACAAACTGTAAACTAAATAAACCGTTCCTTCTTTCATTCTGGGTGTCAGGTGTTTTGTGTCAGTAACAAGAGAAAAGTAACCAAGACAACTCCCATTTTCCTTGGGGAATGGGTGGGGTTGTTGCACCAGAGACTCATCACCAGCACACCTGAGCTGTCCTAGGGTCATTGCTACAGCCAATGGGCACTCCTGGAGATATTTAACCCCCAGAGTGCTGCCACCAGTTTCTACCTATTTAAAGGTGGCAAAAAAGTGGCTTCTGTCTGTTTAAAGGCAGGACCCATATAAGGGCACAGGTTAAAAAAGAACTACACAGCAGAACCACTCCATTTTCTGCTGCTCTCCCTCTGGAATCATCTTTCAAATAATTCACTTGTTTAAAAATGAAACCCATTCAACTCAGATAATTTATTTACTTTCTAAAGATTCTGTGAAACCTTGAATTAGAAACATCTGATCAAATTCAGTTAAATGTTGACTACTTAGACTGTTTGACTAAGAAAGATTTATGCAATGTTGACAAACCTAAAACCAAGAAAGAATTTTATCTCAATGTCTGGAGATATAAGAGCAAGTGTTTAATTCAGGTATTTTCAAGCTTTAGAATTTAACTGGATTACCTCCTCTATAATTTCACAGACATAAAATTTCATTGAAATGTCATGTAATTGTGTAGTTATAGATAACCAGGTGTTTCTGATGAAGGAAAAATGCACATCTTCCCTATAGAGTGCATAAGTTCTCATGTTTCTATCAGCAATATGCATAGTTTAATTCCTTATCATAAATAAACCTATGACTTACTCATGCAGAATACAGTTAAAAATATTTAAATGTTTTTATTTGTAAGATGCTATGTATACTATTCTAATCTGATAGTAAAATGATTCTTAAGAACTTGCAAGCACTCTAGATTTTTAAAACTGTGAGAGGAAATGTGTAATTATCCTGTTGTGTTAAGCATTCTTGTGCTTTATTAGGCAAGGAAGGTAACTAAAATCTATGGTGTGTCTGTGATAGTCTTGCTCTAAGACCGTCTTGGGTTGTTTTATTCTCTCCTATTGGGAGAGAGACAAATCATTTCATAGGAAGGAGTTTAAAAGACCTTTTAATTTATAGTCTGGAGAACATCTAGGCAATTAATTGTTCCTCAATTTGTGATTTATGAAGTACTTTCTAGGCATGAAGATTCATGCTGTGAGTATACCTAAACATTAATCTCTAATCCATCTAATTGTATCCATAGCCACTGTCTACTATCCCTTCCTGTTCACCTTTTTATTTTAATTTCTTTTGAATTTAACTTGTTCTGTTGCCTCACTCTATTTGTTGATTTCTTTCATTTTGAAAAGTATTTTATTTTATTTTTATTTTAAAGAGAGTAATAAAAGAAAAAAAGAACAATATCAGCCTACCAACATTGCAAACATAAACAAAGCAAAGTAAGAACATTAAAAGTGATACAGGGTTTCCAAACAAGATGGTAGAAATTAACAGTGGTTGTTATATTGCATATTGTTATCTTCATCTACGTTGCTCAGATTGCCAGATGTAAGAATGGAAGATTGTTCAAACCATTAAAGAGAGTAAAAAAAATAATTATTAGATAAAACATTGGAGATAATACAGAGTTTCACTAGACAAGATGGTAGGAATTCACCAATGGTCATTCCATGAAAAGTTAGTATTTTATTTTTGTAAGCTGGGTGAGTGGACATGGTTTGTGATTTGTGCATGCTTATAGATAAGAGCTAAAGCCTATGGTTTCAGAAAACAGATGGTAAAGCAGAACTCAGACAGAAACTAAACCTCTTTGTCCCTCTGCAAAATGTTCCCAGCTCAGGCAAGCAACTCCCTGGGCAACCCCTCCCTCAGGAATGTAGAATTGCCACTTTTTCACCATGGCCCTATGCTTTTCTCATTGATGAGAAATACTTCAGGCAGCTCTCTCATGGTAATCTCCTCTCTTAGAGGGGCAATACTAGGTACCAATAAAACTAGCAAATGGGGTTATAAACAAGCTTCACAGCATCCTCACATCCTGAGATGCACAGTGTTTTCTTTCAAGGCTAAGACAGGGTTAGCTGCTAGGATAACTAACTGCCTCTTTTTCACTTTTGTATGTCTACTTGCTTGATGTCACAAATTGTATAAAAGGTTACCTTTTCTTCTTCTGGGTCCAAACCTAGTTTTGAGCATTTCTAGTGGCTGAAACAGTGAAGTCCTCCTAAGAAGTCCTGCTTGTTCTCTCCAGTTTTTTGGAAATTCTGCAGTAGGACTTGGTTTACACATCCTTATCATTTCAAACTTTAGGTTTCCATCTTTACTGCCTCAAAGTAAAGTGATACTATTTTTCTAGGTAGTCAGGACACCCCTTGCAGGGTTCTATCTTGCTCTGCTCCTCAAGTGGCTATGTGAGACCCTAAAAGCTCCAATCTTCTCTCTAGGAAGTCAGTGGACCATACTGTGGTGAGTTCTAAGGCTGAGGAGTACTACAAAGCTAAGACCATAGTGTCACTATTGGAGTTCAAGCAGAGATGTCTGGTTCTACAGAATGTGTATCTGAGTATTACAAATGCACTTTTTGAACTCACGGATCTTCCTCCTTCTACAGGGCATGCTGTCTTAAAGAGAGTGAAGACTGAGTTCTCTCTCTCCACATGCTTCAAGACATACCATGACAAACATCTTAAGCAATACCCCACAGATCCCAGCTACGTTGGCATTAGATCAAGTCCTTCAACTGTGGAAAAACTTGACCCTGACATTTTAAAAAAGAAACAAACTTAGCCACTATTGCAACACAGTTTCATTCCAGGACAGACCAAGGAATGGTGAGAGATGCGTAGAGGATGGTAGTTCAATTTATAATACTACAGTATTTTACAGTTATACTGTTTCTGCAAAAATCATAAAAAGTGAAGTCCCCTGTGTGCAGGCTTTTGCATCTTTTTATAACTGGAAAATCCCAGAGACTTTGGTAGTTGGAGTGGGCCCTTAGGAAGAAGTTGATATTGTTGATGATCCTGTCCTCAGACACCCACTTCGAACCTGTCTCTCAGGGGAATATGACTTTCTCTTATCTGTTTGATGAATGTAATCACATTAGGAGGTCTCCTTGACCTCCTCCTCATATTGCTTAGGCTAGTGAAATAGTCCCTTCAAGTGAATTAAAAACTCCATCAGAACCGAGTACCCCAGAGGAATCAAGTACTTCACAGCCTGTTTATCATACTCCTCAGATAACTTTACTGCAGTACATACTCAGAGTGGAGCCTCCTACTCCTCTAAATTACACCTCATCCTACCTCTAAGAGAAATCCTAGGAGTAGAAGAAATTGTTCAGGTCTAGATCCCTTTTTCAGTGACAGTTATCCATCAATGCAAAGAATGACTAGATCGAATTTCAGAAGATCCTAGTAAGTTGGGAGATGAGTTTCAATTTTTGACCCTGGCTTTTTATCTATCATGGCAAGATGTCCAGTTCATCTTGACTACTTGCTGTACCCCAGATGGAAAGCAGAGAATCCTAGAAGAGGCTAAGAATTACATAGGCAAACAACATATTTCAATAAAGAAAACTATCTCAGAGAGTTTGTTATCCTTCCAACAGAACCAATCTGGGATAATACTATCAATCCATTAAGACCGATGTCTAATATAATAGTGGCTCTTATGAGAAATAAAAGATGCATTAAGAAATCTGTTAATTATGATCAGATGAGAGGAGTCACACAGAATAAAGAAAACTGAGCTGTTTTTCATATCCAATTGCTAGAAGCTTTCTATAAATATACAAACTTAGATCCATCTTTCAGGAATGGATGGACATTGATGGAATATAATTTCATTTGTCAGTCAGCCCCAGATATTTGGCACAAATTTAAAAAAACCACAAGTGGGCCCCCAGTTGCCTCTTGTCCAACTGTTGGACACAGCTTTTTCTTTGTGAAACAATCAAGATGCAGATGAGAGTGAGAAAAGAAAAGCCAAAATTACGGCTGTCACAATTAGCAGTTCTTTCAGTGGCCTAGAGGAAAACCCATGGATGATCAAGGAAAGCACTCCTGCTTTAACTGTAAAAAGACTGGACATTAGGCATGCAAATTCAGCAGGCCATCACCCGGTCCCTTTTCCATGTTTCAGGTAGCCAATGTGCCTAATATATGGCAGTGGAGATTGACTGTCCCCATTCCCAGAGAGGGACTAGGCAAGCCAAACTCTCATCTCTGCTCTGGTGAAGAGTGAAGGTATCTGGGGTAATTTAACAACATCCCTGTCTAGGTACCTTCTCCTATGAGGGGCTCTGGGTGATTGTGGACTTCATGGGTGAGTCAATTGAATTACTGGTAAATACAGGGGTGGCTCATTCTGTTTTAAACTCCTTTTCTGGAAAGCCTTCCTCCAGATTCATAGCTATAGTAAGAGGTGAGGGGACCCTCAGTCACAGCTTTTTACAACTGCATTGTCATTGTCATTGTCATGTCAATCCAAAGACCAAATATTTACCCACGAGTTAGATTGTTTCACAGCATCCTACTCCTTTGCTAGAAAGACAGTTACTCGTAAATAGGGGCAATTCTCAAAATCTGGCAAAGACCAAAGCAGGTTTTATTTGTTGGGACTGCATCAAGGCTTTCCAACCTGATTAGTCAACAGGTGAATCCTGCTGCTTGGTGCAAAGAGGTAATTCGAAAGTAAATTCTTCAGAGCAGGTAGTTATAAAACTAAAAGGCTCTGGGAGATATTGAAACAATATCCAATCAAAGAAAAGACCCTTAAAGGCCTCTAGCCGCACACAGACAGTTTTCTCAAATACAGACCTCTGTAGCCTTGTCAGTCCCCTTGCAATACACTCATTCTCCCTGTAGAAAAACCTTCAGGAGAATGTAGGATGGAGCAAGGCCTTTGCCTTATCAATGAGGCTGCAATCTAAATCCACCCTTTTGTGGTAGATCCATATGATTCTCTCTGATTCCAGATGACATAAATTGGTTTTCAGTTCTCTATTTTAAGATGCTTTCTTTTTTATTCCCCTCCACCTGGATTCTTTAGTTTCTATTTGCTAATCCTATTTCAAGGGAAAAAGAACTGACCATTCTTCCATAGAGCTTTACAGATAGCCCTCCCTTTTATTGCTTGGGTATTAGAAAAAGATTTAAGGAACCTAGAGCTTAAATAGAACTGTCCTACAGTATATAGATATTTTAATTTGGAGCTCAATTTAGGAACTATCCAACCATAACACTATTCAAACCCTTAATTTTCTAGCTCAGAAGGTATACAAAGTCTCAAAGGAGAAAGCTCAGCTATCCCTACAGCAAATCCTATACTTAGGATTCATTCTTATACCCAGAAAACAATAGCTGCCTAGGCACCAGATGCAGGATATCTCTGATCCAGGACCCTTCCCACAAAACAACAGGTTTGTTCCTTCTGGGATTGGCCAGCTTCTTCTGGATTTGTATCCCTAATTTTGGATGAATAACAAAGTCTTTATATGAGGCTGTCAAGGACCTTGGATCTCTGCCCCTAGAATGGAAAAAGGTGACTGACAATGCCTTTCAAGAAATAAAAATGCCTTCACTCAGGCTCCAGCATTAGGGCTAACTAATTTAGGAAAACCCTTCTTCCACTATATATCAGAGAAGAAGAAAATTGCTTTTGGTATCCTAACCTAAAGGCTGGAACAAGAACTCCATCCAGTAGCTTACTTTTCAAAAGTTAGATGGAGTGACTGCTAGATGTCCTCCCTGCCTGAGGGCAGTAGTAGCTACAGCTAAAAGAAGAAGTTATGAAATTAAATTTAGGACAAAAACCTAGACGTCCTAATTCTCCATCACATCTTGGCTTTTCTTGAGATGGAAGGCTATTCGTGGTTAACAGCGGAACAAGTGACCAAGTATCAGGTCATGTGTTTAGATACCCCTGATTTTACCATAAGAACTCACACTACTCTTAATCCTGCCTTGTTGATGTCTACAGAATTAGACATTCGTCATTCTTGTGAACCTATGATTTTCCAGACCCATGCAAGCAGGTAGGACATCAGCGACTGAGCCCTTCAAGACTCTGACGATACTTGATTCACTGATGGAAGGAGCTTTGACCAAGAAGGTTATCAAAAGGTATGTTATGTAGCTGTCAGTTCCCAATGGATTATTGAGGCCAATCCCCTTTCTCCTTGGACTTTTCAAACAAGCAGAACTCAATAGCCCTTACTCTAGCATTGATATTAGGAAAGGGCAAACATTTAAATGTCTATACAAATTCTAAATACAGTATGCCCTCCTGGTGCTACATGTCCATGTAGAAATCTGGAAAGAAAAGGAATTTCTAATTAATAAGCAATCATCTATAAAGCACAAATAGAAATTGTACAACTCCTAGAGGCAATTGGTTTTCTCAAACAGGTCACTGTCATTCATTGCAGGGGACACTGAAGAGACATGTCTAAAGTGTCTTTGGGAAATCATAAGGCATTTAGGGAGCAAGAAGGGCAGCTTTGTAGCCCCTCATGACACAAATCATGTTCTCCGTCCCTGAGGACCATTAAAATAAGTCTGTATACCACAGGAAGATAAATGGGCCTCAAAACAAGGGAGAATTAAAAGGAACTCTGGTGGCATTTAGCAAACAAACTGGTCCTTTCTCAGGTAACACATTAGAAGGCAATGAAAACCTTTCATATTTGTTTCCATGTGGGAAGTGATGCTACATGGGAACTAGTCACTGGAATTTTCATAGGCCTGGGATTTGCAGCAATCACCTGACAGGTCTATCAAGCTTGCTTACTCTGCAATAACCTTGGTAAGTATAAGCCACCTCCTTTGTGAGAACATATACAGGAAAGAAGACATATCCTGGGGAGGACTGGCAACATACCTTGGTTTGTACTAAACCTGTCCCTTCAGAGTGACAATGGACCTTATCTTACCTCTCAAATAACTCAGGGTGTGGCAAAGACCGAAGGAATAAATTCTCTTCATTTGGTATGGAAACCTCAGTGTTCCAAAAAAGTTGAGAGAACCAACCAGACCCTAAAGCAAGCTCTGGCAAAACTTTGATAAGAGATGTCTGAGTCTTGGCTCTGTTTATTGCCTGCCTGTAGCCTTCATGATGATTCAGAACACCCTAAGGACTGGACTAGATGAGTCCATTTGAAAGGTTATATGGGAGGTTTTTTCTATCCTCTGATATGGTGATAGACCCAGAGGTTATGGGACTCTTGAAATATCAGTCTAAACCAAGTACCATAGGTCATCCAACTATAGGGTACAAAGTCTTGCCCACTTATGGCTCAGAGGAAAAATCTAGTGTCAATCTGGGAAATCAAGTACTTGTTAAAATTTGGGAAGAGAGGACTCTTGTAGCCCAATTAGAACCAAACTGGAAGGGCCCCTTTTCAGTGATCCTTGCCATGCCCACTGCAGTACAAGTGGCAAAGATAGATAGTTGGATCTGTCTCTGTAGAATCGAGCCAACACCACCTGAAATATCTGAAGCCCATCCAGATGTAGACAGCTACTCCTGTGAACCTCTGGAAGACCTGAAGCTCCTCTGTAGAAAGCAGGACCTCATTTTATTTCAAGAGTAGATAAGTAAAGTGTCTAATGAACCCCAATCCATCACAGCTTAAATGGACACTGGTAGTCTATCCAATACCCCTCTTCAGATCCACCAACTTCTCTTCCATTAAACATTTATCATAGCTTTCCAAACTCTGAACTCTGGCCTCAATTTCTTACAGCTCCATTTTCTATAGAACCGTTGGCCCCAATCTCTCATGTACTGCAATAGAGCTCTCCTTAAATGAGCACTCCCTGTCCATGCAGCCTGCTCATAGTGCATTGACAACACGGCTGTCAGTGATCTCATCCCATGAATTCTTCACCCAAGTCATGACCTTTTGCAGGCTGGGCTTCAAAAGTTTCCATTAAATCAAGTATTAATTGAAGGCTTATAAGATAGGAATGGCAAAAAGATGGTAGTTCACACAAAAGTAATGAAAAATTTCAGGCACCAAAACTCAGAAGATATCTATTTCACATGAGTGCACTATGTCCAGAACACAATTATTGAATTATGAAGATTCATATTAGGCACATCCATGTCCAGTTATCAAGTATGTATATTATTTGTGCATTGTGTATGTACTCCCATTGGTCATTCAATAAACCTTGAGTTCACTGTTTACATAGGCATTTACCACTCATCCAAAAGTGCTAACTTAGGTATTTACAAATACTTATTATACTGTAATTTATACTATTCATTCTAAATATTGTCAATATTATTTACTTATATATTATTTTATAATTTATTACATTTCTCTGTTACAACTGATATACTAAGTGCATCCATCTGCCTGACGTTCTTAACTGAAGGTTATTTTT
Organism: Dinomys branickii; assembly: GCA_004027595.1. NCBI lineage: Eukaryota > Metazoa > Chordata > Mammalia > Rodentia > Dinomyidae > Dinomys > Dinomys branickii. The sequence continues at coordinate 3,015 of PVLD010031442.1, read as the reverse complement.
AGGGTAGGATTTATATTAGGAACATCCTAAAAAATCATGCTAGGGCTTCTTTTCCAGCTAGGTCTTATTTTGTGGAAATATGGAACAAATTGTGGAGATTTATTAGCCACATATGCAGAACAGAAGTCCCTGAGCCTGACATGGAATCAAGCCAACCTCTGCACCCAGTGTCTTGTGATAGACTACACCAAACTGAGTATCAATATCCTAACTTAAGGTAAAGTAGACCACCTGGGTCAACTATCAAGGAAGACAAAAGGATGACAGCAATTGACTTTGAGGCCATTTCTTTCTTGTTCTTGCAGTTGTCCGTTCTGTTTGCAGGATATGTCTTCTCTTTTTCCTTCAAAGCACTCTTTTCTCCCTGAGTGCTTCTTTTGTGATTTTTTCTTCCTTATTTCTGCCCTACATCAAATGGTAGTTTTTCACATTCACTCTGTCCTCCCCAAATCATTGATATTAATAAATGAAAGCATAGGAAACACTTCTGTTCTCAATCCCATCTGATAACAATATCACACTCAATATAGAATATTTCTGTGAATCACATGTGTGGGATTTTTCCCATAGAGGCCAGTTCTCCAGTACTCTCTGAGTATCATACACTTGAACTCAATTCTGACACTGTCAACCTGGAGATAGCATTCATTTCTCACATGTTAAGAGCTCAGTTGCACAATTTCATTCCCCCTTCAGATGCCAAATGCAAATGGTAAATTCCCAGGTTACCCACAACTTCTAACATGACTACAAGTTGGAGCTTCTCCAAAGTCCTTTCTCAGGTTCAATCATTTGCTATACTGGTTCACAGCACTCTGAGAAACACATTTGCTGGTTCATTATAAAACATGTTGTAAAGGGCACAGGTGAATAGAAAGATGAAGTGGTACATGATGCAAGGTATGAGGGAAGGTGCATAGAGCTTCCGTGTTCTCTTCTACACATCAACCTCCCAAACCCTTTATGTGTTCAGCAACCTGGAAGTTCTCCAAACATGGCAGAATAAGAGTTTCTATGGAAGTTTTACTGTTTAGGCACTACTGTTTATTAACTCAGTCTCCAGCCCTTCTCCCTTTACTGTAAGAGAAGAATAGGAGGGAGCTAAAAGTTCCAAGCATTTAACTATGGTCTTGTTTTTCTAGTAACTGATCAGTACTCAGGATCCCAATAAGAGTCACCACATTAGAAAAAAACATACTTCTATAACCCAGGGAATTCCATGGGATGAGGTTTTCTGTGTCAGGAATTAGCATCAAAAAAACAAGTATAAGAACAAAATATGTAAACGTGGCATGACGGTGCATACCTGTGATCTTAGCACCTGGGAGGCTGAGGCAGAAGTATCACCATGAGTTTGAGGCCAGCCTAGGCTACGTAGTGAGTTCAAGACCAGCCTGAACTACACAGTGAGATCTTTAAAAAAATCAAAATCTATACCTAGCACTCTTATCAGTTGAGGAAATAAAAGATTTTAGGACCTTTGTGTCAGTAATTGAGGATATAGACTATTGGGTTAATAATATCCTTTAGTTATTGCGGGCTGATCAGGTCTGAAATCTCCTGAACACGTATACAAGGAAGGCTAAATGAAAGAGGCAAACAGAATGATTTCAGTGCTCCAGGAGGATCAAAGCCCTCTCACAGAATTTGAGATTGTCTAGGGGCTAAAATCAAGACCTTCTCTGGATGGCTCATACTTATTTAGTTATCAGAAGAAGGGAGGGGAGTACTCAAGAAGGGCGGAACCACTCAAGGACTTCTCTAAATAAGGAATTAAATTAATCCACCTAAGAGTGTGATACCTGAGGCTACAGTCTTTATCTAGTTGAGGTTGGATCCAGGTATCCTTGGCTTTGGCCTTGTCTTAACCCTTTGAGGCTTCATGGCTTCACCCGCCATTACAGGCCTGGGTAGGGGTCAGTGACTCACAGAGGTTCATTTATTGAGTCCACTGCTCATCTCCAGGCAAGTGGCCTAGGATTTGAACAGACTCTCAAGTAAACATGAAGATCTGGGTGTAGTGGTGCATGCCTATAATCCCGGGAGGCCGAGGCATGATTGTTGCAAGTTCGAGGCCAGCCTGGGCTATAAAGTGAGTTCAAAACCAACCTGAACTGCATAGCAAGACCCTGTCTCAAAAAGACAAAAACGAACAAACAAAAATACAAGTAAACACGAAAAGCCAAATGGTTATTTTAAGTCCTTCTCAAGGCTCTTTCATAATGCTCTATCAATAGACCACATATATGTTTATTACTTCACAATAGCACAACTCCCTACATGGATCAATGATAATACAAAATGCGAGTGACATCACAGTAAGTTATTTTGTTCTTCATTTATAATATTCACGTGTTTGTAACTTTGATTCCTATCTCATTTTGGCCTTAGACATTTTCTGCAAGCTGTAATAATCTATTCATATCATTTTGGACTGGTAAGAGAGTACCTCCAATGAACACAATGTTCACATGAGAGTCTGTAGGGCCAAGCTAGGGGATATATGTGCCAGGACCTGTGAGGTTGCTTCTTTTGAGATTTGTTCCTTTATTCATCCAAGAGATCAATACGCTAGTCTTGCTGCCTCTGCATTGGTGCCCATAGTGTACTCTCACCACAGTGGCTATGAGGATCCTGTTCAAACAGGAATCAGATTATTACCACTCTAGTTATTCACACTCTTCCTGGGTTCTCATTTCCTTCATAGTGAGGGCAAAGTCTTCACAATGATCTCTAAGCCCTCCTTGATTCAGCCTGTCCCCTCCTCTTGTCCAGAAAATATAAGGCACCCTCTTCTCTTGGCATTCTTTTCCCCTCTGCCTCAAACTCTCTTCTGCCTGATCTCCTTATGCTGCTCTCCCTCCTTCCCTACAAATCTCTGCTCAGAAGTAAACTTCTACTAGGTGCATCAGTGTGCATCTGTAGGCCCAGCTACTTGGGAGCCCAAGGCAGGAGGATCTCTTGAATTCAGTAGTTCAAGTTCAGCCTTACATAACAAGACTTTGTGGAAAGGAA
>PVLD010031441.1:0-15735 GCA_004027595.1 Dinomys branickii | reverse complement strand
CTGTGGCTGGAAAAAAATGCAAAATTCCTGAAATAACATTCTAAACTTAGGAATCACAATGTTTTGGGCCTTGTGCACCATGTTAAGGAATTTAAATTTATCCAGAGAACAATGAAAAACATTACAAGGCTTCAGAGTGAGAAACATTATGTTAACACTTTTGGAAAAACAGTCCTATGAGACATTGTAACTGTCACTGTGGAGAAAAAAGAGAGGTACCACTGGAACTGTTTGGATATTGTGCAGCTAAATAAACGAAAGTTTATAACCATGGCTCAGTTTTGTATGTTACTGAGAAATATATCAATGTTAGACAGAATTATTCAAGTAGACTGAGATTTTGCACAGGTATTTCAGAAAATTCTGCTAGGAACATATGCAAGTAGTAAGATAATGAGATCCTTCTAGTAATTTAATTAGATAGATGTCATATTACTGTCCATAGTGAAGACACTCTATAGCAGTGCCAATGAAATACTGGGAATAAGGCATGATATACCTTTATGTAATCTCATACATCATTTACTTGGAGGTAGTGGGAGTATAAGTAAAATTAAAACGATGGCTACTAGAATTTGATTGTATGCAAAACACATGTAGAAATTATTGCTAGTCTTCCGTGAAATTTTTCTTCTAGTCCACAAGGGAGGTCAGTTCTCTAAAATCAGTATTCTGTATCAGCAACCTAGCTGCATCTCGAGCAGTGAAATTTTAAACCATGAAAGGCTGCCTTCTACAAGTTCTCAAGGGACTTCATTACTAGAATGATGCAATCATTCAGTGAAGCCCTTAGGGCCTCAAAGCAATCAGGAAAAAGTACTGAACTAACCCAGTGAGTCCTTCAACAGCTGCTGATAGACTGTAATATTCCAGGTAGAGGAACTGTGTTATAACAGTGGACACCTTACCACATTAACATTGTAGTGTCAGCCAGTTTGAGCAACGAATGAAATGGCTGTCCTTAATGTGTAGCTGTGGAAACTTTCACTTTTCCTCTTCAAAGTTTTCAATAACAATAATAATTGTGGTAAAGCTATCAAATGTGCATATAATTTCCTTCTGAGACAAAATATAGATTTATACAAAATTAGGTCTAATCTTTTAACCATGTATGAGAGAGAAATGTTTGACTATAATGATTTCTTTTGACATAATGACAACTTTCAGCTAAGCAGTTAAGACTGTATATTTCCCCAAAGGCTTTCTTACATACTGTAAATTGAAATGTACATTAAAACAATCAATCTTTCTTTTCAGCATCAGCAGAGTGAAACTGGCTCTATTTATACTAAACCATGGTGTCTTGCAGAGTTTAGACTATGATGAATATGAGTCTCATTAAAATGTGTTTGCCAATTGATTGGGTACAAGAAGATACATATACTGAATGTAAAGAACAGGAGACCTGAATTTGGTGGAATGATGATCAAATCCTTTTAAAATTGTATTTTGAGTGTCTTAGTATAGTGTCAGGCAAACAAAAAGCATGCAACAAATTTTTGCAGTGGAAAATGAATAAATAAATAGTTGTATTAAAGAATGACCAAATTACCTGAATTAATTTCTTGCTTTATGCAATATTACTTTGAACATAATATAAGAAAAGGTGTTTTGGGAAGTTGGGTGCAGTTGGGATGAATCAATTTTTTTCTTTTTTATATCTTATAATCTAAAAGATATTTCAGAAACATAATAGGATTAGTGTATTTGGGATTTATTTGGAGCTGATAGAGAACAAAGAAGAGACTTAGTGATATATTTTCTGTCTTTTGATGTTATGTGACCACAACAATATGGGAATTGATTTTAATGTTAGGCACATCAGCTACACCATGGGTTCTGAAATTGGAAAGCAGCACTAGTGTCTACTTTTCAACAAATCTGCTTAGCTATGTGGAATGATCGCATATCAAATCTATAAATTTGTATCAACCATAAATGAGACTTTCCAAATTCATTTACAGCCAGGGAATTCCCGCTGTAATGGAAGAAAAATTTAAACAATCACCTATATAATCTTAAAATTGTTTGATCCATTACAGATGTTTGTCATCAGACTTGATAAAATAGCAAAGACTGAAAAGGTTTGCAGATTATTCTGAAACATGATCTAAACAGTGACTTCTCTGGCAAAACTTAATTGAATGGCTGTGCCTATTGCCGTGTTTTACATATATGGTAGGCCTCAGTAAAACGGTGATGTTTTCTTTTTATGGCATAACAGGATGGTTCTTGGAAAAACAAAGAGTTTTTACTTAGAATGTAAGTGAAATATGGTTACCTCCAAATAAGTAGGTTCAGTACTGCCTTTGGAATACATGGACTTTGTTCAAACCAATTGTTTTAGTTTCCTTATGGATCAACCTGGAAGGGACCAAAATAATATATCTGGCTGATCAGTAATCAAACAGGATTTTTTTTTTTTTGCGGTACTGGGGATTGAACTCAGGACCCTGCGCTTGCTAGGCAAGCGCTTATTCCACTGAGCTATATCCCCAGCCCCCTCAAACAGGATTTGAAGATTATTACAAATGTACTTAGAAACTCATCTAGGAAGCAGATTAGACTATGGAGGCTTTCATGTGCTTAATTAAATTCAAAATAAAGGCTATAGATGAGTACTTGTAATCCTTGTTTTACACAGAATCTTCACAAGTCAAGGACTTCATGTAAAATTTTGTATATCAGTAAAAGGCCTCATTCTAATACCTTATTTCATAATGACAATTAACATTCAGTTAGCATTTAATATATCAGAAACTATGCTAATAACTTCATATGCACTATGGTATTAAGACAGACCTATTCTTATTATGTCTTGCCATAAACTGTTTCATGACACGACTAAATTCTTTGTACTTCCTATTTCTATGTCCTTTTAGCATCTTAGTTGTGCTTTCCATCAAGAAGTAGAATCTACTCTGTATTCTTATTGTTTAAAGATGAGTTTTCCCATTTTCTTGATTTTGTCAATAAAATGGAACAGAAACAATATTGTAATAGCTTAGAGACTAGGGCTTACAAAAACCTTATTTATTATCTTCCATTATTTTCATGTTATCAAGACTGGACTTACCTACTGGATAATAAGAGACCATATGGGGGACAGCCAGTAAAGATTCCCTAGCTACATAACACCATCCCCAGAATAGACTCCTATCTAATTTAGCATACCAGAGATGCACAAGGGTTTCCAAGTGACATGTGAAGAACTATTGAATAGAATCTAATCCAAATGACTGGACTTTAAAATTGCAAGTTCTTTTTTTATTCAGCTACATAATTTTAACATTTGTGCTTTTAAGGCATTAAGGTTTGGTGTGCTCTATACACAGAAATAAATAATTGATACAATTACATTTTATCTATTAGGACATTTAGTTCAAAACAGTTCAAAATTTTTCCTAGGATTATACAGATGGCAAATATGATCTGGATCTTTCTTCTATGTCTGTTTAGCAACAAGGACTGTGCTTAAAATTATCATTCCATACTGACTCAACACTTCATGGAACTGGGTTTTACGTTAGATTAACCACAACTTTTTAAGTGATATCACAAAATATCTGTGCTCAATCATTCTGTGTCTGATTCACCTTCTTCAAAAGAAAAGTATGTAAATATGTGCATATTTATGTGAATATGTGTGTAAAGCATTCCATTCCATGAAGTTATATTGACCTCAAAAAGTGCTCTCAATACTTGCAACTATAGAAACTCAAAAGGGAAATCATTCCACATGTACACACATGCAGATTTTTGTTTCCAGTGCAGCACTCAGAAATTCTATTTATTTAAAAACATTTTCTGAAAATCCCTTAGAAGTACGAATTTTGGACAGCTGCTCTTATAGTGATGATGGTGCTAAATTAAAATGACATCTTAAACACCCATTAAAAAGACCCAGACCAAAATAGCACTGCAATACAGAAACATGGATGACTAAATGTTAGGGAAAATTACTTTTTACATTTTGAGAGGAAAATGTTCATTATTCAGGAGCCAGTTTTTCATTGCAGACAATGCTTCCTGAATGTTTCTTCTAAACAGCATTCACAGGCTTTGTGAAAGATATCATTGGCCTTACTTAGGAAATAATGACAGAAAAGCTCAAAAGACTGTAAGGAATATGAATATTTATAAGCTTGATATTAACTAGCATGAAAATCTATGAACCCTAGAATAGGAAATTCATAGATATCAGCTCAATAAAGTTAACAGGAAAGAATAGTTGTGATAGAAAAACAGGTAGATACTACAGGTTATCAAGCCGGATGAAACTAGGCGTGGTATATACCCAATGAGAAAGACAAAGATAGAAGCAAGACCTATTAAGAATGTACATGAATTGCCTATATCTAAATGAAATCTCTTGACAGAAATTGGAATATGCCAAGTTATGCTATAGCATCCAAAAAGAAAAGTCTGAAAACTCCTCTTTCTCATCCATGTGCCCAGAAATTGGAATGGTTATTCACTAATACATAATTCTAGACACTTAAGTAAATGAAATAAGGCAACAGTGAATGTAAAGTATATTCAGTTCTTAAAACAGTATGGAGGTTTACTGGAGAGGACAAGCTTACTCGGGTATTCAATGAAAAGCTAAGAAAAAGGAAAAGCTTGAGATGGCTTTAGATTTCTTTTCCTGTTACAGAGTGGACCCAATTTGGGAGATTCTCTATCCTCAGGTAGAGATGGCACTTGGAATTCCAGTTGATATTCATGGGCTCCATAGAATGTACCTGCATTGATCCAGGTTGGTGGCAGTCCAAACAAATAGGCAGAGGTCTAAAAGTTAATGGTTCAGTACCATTAATGCCACAATTTTCTTTATTGCACATAAAAACACATATTTACAAATTTGCAATGGAATAAACATTTTCTTTTCCTCTTCAATTTTTAGATTAGGTCCATAATTTTCCCACCATTGCAGTCCATCTCTAGGCCCTGTGTGTGTGCTGAGATGCTTGGGGACACTGGACAAGGCAGTCTGCTATCTGCTGCCATCACAGTTCATTGCTGAGCCCCAAGAGAATCAGGTACATGCCATAAACTTCGCAGGGACAAGAGATGAGGCAGCCCATGATCTTGCCACCACTGCAGACCACATCTGGACCCTGTGTATCCTGAGTTCCCCAGGGACACTGGAATAGGTGCTCCACAAACTGATGACACCATGGCTCGTGTCTGGGTCCTGAGCAGCCTGGAGACACTGGACCGGGCAGCCCATAATCCTGCAAATTTGACAGTCCGTGTCTGGGCTCTGCATGTGACCTGAGCCACCAGCGGACACTGGACCAGGCAGTCTGTGATCCTGCTGCCATGGCAGTCTTCATTTGTGCCCTTCACACACCATGAACTACCTGGGGACACTGGACCAGGCAGTCTGCAATTTGCTGCCATCATGGTTTGAATCTGAGACCTGGGAGATCTGGGTATACTCCACCAAATGCCTGGACAACTTGGACTAAATATTCCATCTCTGTGGACACTGAGGAGCAAGTCTGACTCTAAGGAAAATTAGGTATTCTAGGAACTTTTGGTGAGATGCCAGAGAAAAGAAGGATTGGCCACCCTGGCTCTAGCATCAAAAATAAAAAGACAAAGGATTAAAATGCAGTCTCAGAACTCCAGCCCACTCAAAACAAGTCCACGACACATCAACATAGGATAACTTGGTAATCATACATCTGAAATAGCTGAAATGATTGCAAAGGAAGTATAGAGACAACTCCAGCAGGCCATAGAAGAAATCACAACAGAAATATTCTCTCAGATAAAACATGAAATGACAACAATAATGAAAAAATTGCTCAGTATCTCTAGAAAAGACATACATAAAAAAGAGATGAGCATAGGAAACTGATGGAAACATTAAATGAACAACAGGAAAAAACTAGACTACATGAAACAGATTCAAAGAGACTTCCAGGAAATAAAAACTTTCATCAAAAGTTGGAAAATCTGCCCGAGTGAAGCCAAAGATAGGATTTCAGATCTTAAAGGTAGTATTGGAGCTAACAATTGCAAAAGGAAGGATCTCTTAAAATTAGAAAGGAATGAGGAAATATAAATTCAACAGCTGCAAAACAATACAAAGGGAAATAATGTAAGACAAGTAGGTGTCAATGAAACAGCAGGAAGAAACACAAATGACATAAAAACAATATTTGCAGAAGAGCAGGAAATTCCCAAGCTTGGAAAAAGATTCTGACGTATAGTTAAGTAAGACACGTAGAAATCCAACTAGTGATACCAAAATAAAACTACACCCAGGAATATAACAATCAAGATCACAGAAATCCAGCAAAAGAACAGAATATTAAAAGCCATCAGAGGACTTCCAGGAAGGTGGCGACTAAGTGAGCAGCAAAGGACTGATCCTCCTTGATAAACACCACCAGCTCGAGACAAACTTGGCAAGCGTGAATGCCGGGACCTTGGCTGGGAAGTTCAAACTGAACGTGTTTCTCTGAGCTGCCTGGGGAGATGCGGTAGGGCTGCCCAAATTGCCCTGGCAAGACGCGGGAAAGCCCCGAATGCTGGGCACCAGAGACACTCCGTACGGGGAGGTGGCTTGGCTGGGTCCAAGCACGCTGGGGGCACAGTCAGCTCGATCCCTCACGCCTACTGAACCGGCACAGCTCGCCAGTGACTCCCATCAGAAATCGGCTTTTTAGCAGCGGTAAAGCGGGGTAGTCTCGGATCTTGCGCGCATTGGGCAGGCTACGCAGCCAAGGCCCTCAGTGGCCTGCAGTCTGCGGCCAAGGCAGCGGGAGGAGCACAGAGGAGCGGAGCATCCCATTCCCTCCCCCAGACCCGGAGATCTCGAGGAAACAGAAGTTGCGGGGAACGGCGGATCGCTAGCATAGTGCAAAAAACTGGCACTTTGGAACCTTCCCGCCTGCAGGGAATCCGAAAAACTGGTGAGCTATCTGCGCTCGAGACCAGATCACCGAGTGAGGGAGGAGATCTGTCCCTATACCTGCAGGGAACCCTGGGAGGGCGGGGGAGCGGACTTACACACCCCACCCAGGTCTCTCCGTAGGGAGTAGCGCACACGAGAAACCATCATCTGAACAGCCTTTTAAGCGGAACTCTCAGCAGAAAGCTTAAGGGACATTCTCCCGAAGAGAAGCAGTCATTGGAGCAGCCGCTGCAGCAGACCATTGCCTGGTGAACTGCCTGGGTAATTTATTGCTCAATATTTTGAATCTTATAACCAAAAATGGGAAGAGAAGAACAAATCGCGGTCTCAGAACACAACCCCAACCAGAACAAGTCCTGAATGCGAGGATACAGGGAAACTAGGAAGCCACATATCTGCAAGTTATGAAACGACTGCATCCGAAATGAAACAACTTGAACAGGCCATAAAAGAGCTTAATGCAGAAATAAGCCACATACCTGCAATGATCTCTCAGACAAAAAATGAACTGACTACTATAATGGAAGAAATTTTCCATACACATAGAGAAGAAATGGATAAAAGATTAGAAGAAAATAGGAAACAAATGGAAACATTACAAGAGCAATTTAGGAATGAATTACCAAGAATGAAACAGGTCCAAAGAGATTGCCAGGATTTGAAACCTTCCACAGAAAGCTTGCAAAACCACTTAAATGAAACTGAAGATAGAATTTCAGACTTTGAAGACAGCATGGCAGCTTATGAGCATGAAAGGAAGGATCTCATAAAATTATCAAAGACACAAGAAAAATCAATCCAACAGCTGCAAGATGAGGCAAAGCGCAATAATATTCGAGTAACAGGAGTGAGTGAAACAGTAGGAGACCACACAAATGATATAAAAAGAATATTTGCTGAAATAGTAGCAGAAAATTTCCCAAACATGGTAAAAGATACTGAGGTACAGTTAATCGAGGCATATCGAACCCCAACAATACATAACCCAAAGAAAAACACACACAGACATATAATAGTCAAGATCCCAGATATCCAGCAAAAGAACACAATATTAAAAGCTGCTAGAGAAAAGAAAGAGATCACCTATAAAGAAAGCCCATCAGAATCACAGCAGACTTCTCAATGGAAACCATGATATCAAGAAGAGTTTGGAGCAAGATATTACAGATTCTGTGACAAAACAACTTCTAACCCAGACTGATGTATCCTGCAAAACTATCCCTCAAATTCAATGGAGAAATAAAATATTACCACGACAAAGAACAACTGAAGAACATCATGACTGCCAAACCAGCATTGCAAAAAGCACTAAAAGATATTCTAGACAGAGAAAAGAGGCCACAATCCCAAGAACAACGACAGAAATAGCTTCCTAAACAGAACAAATAAGTAAACAGTCAGCAAAAGGAGGGAAACAACAAGTAGATAACATGACTAGAATAAGCCAACATATAAGCATTATAACCATGAATGTAAATGGCCTCAATTCAAAACTCAAAAGGAAAAGATTGGAAGAGTGGATTAAGGAACACAATCCAACGATATGCTGTATACAGGAAACACGTTTTACTCAAAAGGAAATCTACAGGTTGAAAGTTAAAAGTTGGAAAACAATTCTCCATGCAACAGGTCCCCAGAAAAAAGCAGGGATAGCTATTATGTTTGCAAACAATGTAAACTTCAAACAAAAAACAATCAAAAGAGACAAAGAATGCCATTACATACTAGTTAGGGGAAAGCTGCAAGAGGAAGAGGTAACAATCCTAAACATTTATGCACCAAACAATGGAGCAACTACCTTTACAAGTCAAATGTTAACAGACATGAAAAATGAAATAACTAATAACACTATTGTAATAGGGGAACTAAATACCCCTCTGACGCAAAGAGACGGGTCAACCGGACAGAAACTCAGCAAAGAAATAACAGACCTGAACCAAAAGTGTGAACAAATGGACTTAGTAGATGTATACAGAGTGTTCCACCCCAGAGCATCAGAGTACACATTTTTCTCAGCTGCATATGGGTCTTTCTCTAAAATAGACCACATTCTAGCCCATAGAGCATATCTACCTAAATGCTAAACAATTGAAATTATCCCAAGCATATTATCGGACCACAGTGCAATGAAATTGGAAATTAATGACAAACAGAAATCCAAAAACCACACAAAAACTTGGAAACCAGACAACAACCTCCTGATTAACCAATGGATCACACAAGAAGTTAAAGAAGACACTAAAAAATACCTACAAATAAATGAAAATGCAAGTACAAACTACCAGAATGTGTGGGATGCAATGAAAGCAGTCCTCAGAGTGAAATTTATAGCAATGAACTCATACAAAGAAAACAGAAAGAGAGCAAATAAATAAACTAATGATACATCTCAAACTCTTAGAAAAAGAGCAACAAGCTAAACCAAGAGACCAAAGAAGGGAGGAGGTTATAAAACTCAGGGAAGAAACTAACGCAATTGAGATGAAGAAAACTCTACAAAAAATTAGTGAATCAAAGAGTTGGTTCTTCGAAAGAATAAATAAAATTGATAAACCTCTAGCCAACCTTATAAAAAAGAGAAGGGAAAGATCTCAAATTCATGCAATAAGGAATGAAAAGGATGAAGTCACTACAGATCCAAAAGAAATACAAAAGATCATTAATACCTACTTTGAAAATCTGTATTCCCATAGGATAGAAAATACAGAAGAAATGGACAGATTCCTAGAAAGGTACAAATTACCAAAATTGAATCAGGAAGACGTAAAAGTCCTGAACAACCCAATATCAATTAATGAGATTGAAAGTGTTATTAAAAACTTACCAACAAAGAAATCCCCAGGCCTTGATGGATTCACAGCAGAATTCTATAAAACATTTAGAGAAGATCTAATGCCAACACTCCTCAAACTCTTCAATGAAATCGAAAAGGAAGCAACTCCCCCCAATACATTTCTGAAGGCAAGTATTATACTGATACCAAAACCAGAGAGGGACCCAACCAAGAAAGAGAGCTACAGGCCAATTTCTCTAATGAACATAGAAGTAAAGATACTCAACAAAATATTGAGAAATACATTACAGCGAATCATAAGGAAAATTATACACCACGACCAGTTAGGATTCATTCCAGGAATGCAGGGATGGTTCAATATTCGCAAATCAATAAATGTAATACACTATATCAATCCTGTCAAAGACAAAAACCACATGATCATCTCAATAAATGCAGAAAAGTCTTTCAATAAAGTCCAACATGCATTCATGTTAAATATCTTATAAAAAATAGGAATAGATGGCCTCTACCTCAATCTGATCAAAGCCCTCTATAATAAACCAACAGCCAACATCATACTAAATGGACATAAACTGAAAACTTTCACTTTAAATTCAGGAACAAGACAAGGATGTCCATTGTCACCACTCCTATTCAACATAGTTCTGGAAGCATTAGCCAGAGCAATCAGACAAGAGAGAGAAATAAAACGAATAGGCATAGGAAAGGAAGAAGTCAAAATATCACTATTTGCAGATAACATGATACTATACATGGAGGACCACAAAAGTCCACAAGAAAACTCTTGGAATTAATTGACAAACTGAGCAGCGTAGGTGGATACAAAGTCAACACCCAAAAATCAACAGCATTCCTATACACGAACAACGAACACACTGAGAGAGAAATTAAGGAAACAATACCTTTTACAATAGCAACCAAGAAACTGAAATACTTAGGAATCAATCTAACAAAGAATGTGAAATATTTATTCAGTGAAAACTACAATACTCTGAAAAAGGAGATTGAAGAGGATTTCAATAAATGGAAAAACATAGCCTGCTCATGGTTAGGAAGAACTAACATTATAAAAATGGCCATACTACCAGAACTGTTGTACAGATTCAATGCAATTCCCATTAAACTACCGTTAGCTTACCTCACAGATCTAGAGAAAATATGCCTCAAATTCATCTGGAACTTGAAGAGACCCAGAATAGCAAAAGCAATCCTGGGCAATAAGGACAAGTCAGATGGAATCACAGTCCCTGACCTGAAATTATACTACAAAGCTACTGTAATAAAATAAACATGGTACTAGCTAAAAAACAGACCTGAGGATCAGTGGAAGAGATTGGAAGATGCATCCATAACGAAAAACCCACTCAGCTACCTAATATTTGACAAAGGGGTCAACCAAACTCACTGGAACAAAGAAGGCCTGTTTAATAAATGGTGCTGGAAAAACTGGCTTGCCTCTTACCAAAAACTGAAAATAGAACCCAGTTTATCACCATGCACCAAACTCAGGTCAAAATGGATCACAGACCTCAATATTAAAAGAGAAACTCTAAATCTATTGGAAGAGAAAGTAGGTAAAAATCTTGTAGACATAGGGGTAGGCAGAGATTTCATGATCAAAAATGAAACTGCAAGGGAAACACTTCAAAGAATCAATAATTGGGACCTCATCCTACTGAAAAGTTTTTGTACATCTAAAGAAATCACCAGCAAAGTAAAAACAAAACCCATAAATTGGGAAAAAATCCTAGCTGGCTGTCCCTCAGACAAAGGTCTTCTATCTAGAACATACAAAGAATTAAAAAACATGTACCTGTCCAAATTCAAAGATCCAATTCAGAAATGGGCATCTGAGATGAATACACAATTCTCAGACAAAGAAATACAAATGGCAAATAAATATATGAGAAAATGTTCCACATCCTTAGTTATTCGAGAAATGCAAATAAAAACAACATCGAGATTTCAAATTACCCCAGTAAGACTGGCAAGTATGAAAAAGTCATCCAATAACAGATGCTGGCGAGGCTGTGGAGAAATAGGGACTCTATTACACTGCTGGTGGGAATGCAGACTGGTGCAACCACCGTGGAGAGCAGTTTGGAGATTTCTCAGTAAACTAGGTCTAGAGGTTCCATTCAAACCAGCTATTCTCCTTCTGGGTATTTTTCCAGAAGATGTGAAAATATCATATCACTCTGATATATGTGCACCCATGTTTATAGCGGCGCAATTTGTAATAGCTAAAATGTGGAAGCAACCCAAGTGTCCTTCCACAGAAGACTGGATTAAAAAATTGTGGCATATTTATATAATGAAATATTAGTCAGCTATAAAGAAAGACAGTTTTGGGGACTTTGTAGGCAAGTGGTCAAAACTGGAGTGCATACTCATAAGTGAAATAAATCAGCAGTACATGAGCAGGCAACATATTGTGTCACTGGTGTAAGAACCTGAGGGTGGGAATATAAACTAAGAGACATGAAGGAAATCTGTTTAAAAGCAAAGAACAGATGTGGCGAGGGAAAGGAGAAAAGAAAGGGGCAAAAATATATGTATGTATATATGTATATACATATGTTCAGGAGGGCTAACATGGTTCTACTATTGTATTATGTCACTTAATGCTAAGGAATAGTTGATGACGGGTTATTCGATCAATCTTCTATGTCTGTATGTGTTATCCTGAGCACACACTTTGAAGATATCAATTTGCAAAGCAGCAACTACTGTTGGTTTTCTGATGCTTTTGTCTATAATTCAGTTCTGATCTTACTGTGATTGTACTACTTTGTGCCTCTTTGTTAATGCTTTCGGGTTTCTTTTTTTTTGTTTTTCTGTTGTTGATATGATTAACTGTTTGACCAATTTCGCATGTCTGTATCTGTGTTCATGAATATACACTTCAAAGATATCAATCAAAACAACAACCATTGTAGAGTCCATGTCACATTGTCTGTAAATCAGTTTTGATTGTACTATTTCTTATGCTACTTTGTGTCTGTTTGTTAATATGTTTTTGTGCTTTTACTTTTAAAATAAAAAAAATAAAGTAAAAAAATAAAAGCCATCAGAGAAAAGAAACAGGTCACCTATAAAGGAAAGCCCAAGAGAATCACAGCAGATTTCTCAACACAACCATCCTATTGAGATGGGCTTGGAGTGAAGTATTCTGGGTACTGAGACAAACCAGCTTCCAACCTGCATTGATGTATCCTGCAAAACAATCCTTTAAATTTAATGGAGGAATGCAATATTTCCATGACAAAGAACTAAGTAACTTCTTCATGAGTGCCAAGGCAGCTGTATAAATAGCACTACAAGATAGATATTCAAGAAAGAGATAAAAATTATCTCAATTTCAAGAACAACAATTCAAAGCAACTCTCAAGCAGAGCATGCAATTAAGCATAGATAAAAATAGGAAACCAAAATCAAGTAACTAGCATGACAAAGATACAGTTGTACCCATTAATGTATATGTCCTCAATTCACCAATCAAAAGAAACAGGTTGTCAGAGTGAATCAAGAAAAAAAATCCAACAACATGCTGTATACAGCAAACACATTTAACACAAAAGGAAATTAATAGACTGAAAGTGTAAGGATAAAAAGCAATTCTCCATGTAATAGGAACCCAGAGAAAAGCAGGGGTAGCTATTCTGCTTGCAGACAATATTACCTGCAAATCAAGAACACTGAAAGAGATTAAAAAAAGTCACTACATATTTGTTAGGGGAAAACTGCAAGAGTAAGAGATAACAATCATAAATATATATTCATGAAATGTGGGAGAACCCAGCTATATAAGAAAAATCTTAATAGACATGAAAAACCAAATAATAGTAATAGGGGACCTAAACACCCAAGTTATACAAGAAGTCAACTAGAAAAATATCTGCAAAGAAATAACAGATGTGTAACAAATTAGTGAACAAATGGATTTAGAAGATGCTTACAGAGTGTTCTGCCTGATAACATCAAAATACACATTCTTCTCAGCTGCACACGGGACATTCTCTAAAATAAAGGACATTCCAGCCCATAGAACATGCTTAGCTAAACGCAAAAATTTGAAATTACTCCATGCATACTATTGTACCATAGTGCAATGAAATTGGAAAATAATGACCAAAGGAAGCACAAAACCTCCATAAACATATTGATTTTTTTTTTTTGTGGTACTGGGGATCGAACTCAGGACCCTGCGCTTGCTAGGCAAGCGCTTATTCCACTGAGCTATATCCCCAGCCCCAACATATTGAAATTAAATAACAACCTCCTGAGCAACCAATGGGTCACCAATGAAATTAAAGAAGAAGTTAAAAAATATCTACAAACAAATAAAAATGTAAATACAATTTATTGGAGTACATGGGATGCACTGAAAGCAGTGCTCAAAAAGAAATTTATAGTTGTGAACCCACACAGCAGGAAAACAGAAAGAGAGCAAGTAAATATCCTAAAGCTGCATCTCAAATTTTTAGAAAAAGAAGAAATCAAGCCCAAATCCCCCAAAAGGGAACAAACTATAAAAATCAGGTCAGACATTAATGCAATTGTGATGAATAAAAACCATAAAAATTAATAAATCAAAGAATTGGTCACTTAAAAGAGTAAAAATTTGATAAATCTCTAGTTAACCTTATCTAAAAAGAAAAGCAAAAAACCCAAATTGATGAAATAAGGAATGAAATAGTTGAAATCACTACACACTCTACAGAAATTCAATAGATCATCAATATTTACTTTGAACATCTTTACTACCATAGTATAGAAAACTCAGAAGAAATTGACAGATTCCTAGATATATACAAATTACCAAAATTGAATCAAGAGAATGTAAAAATTCCAAATAACCCAGCATCAACTAATGAGATTGAAAAAGTGATTAAAAACTTACCAACAAAGAAAAACACAGGTCATGCTAGATTCACAGGAGAATTCTACAACAAATTCAAATGAGGTTTAGTGCCAAACCTTCTCAAAATTTTCAATGAAATTAAAAAAGGAAGCAAATTTTCCCTATCTCATTTCTGGAGCCAAGTATTATACTGATACCAAAACCAGAGAAAGACCCAAGAAAGGGAATTACAGACCAATTTCCCTATGAACATAGATGCAAAGATACTCAATAAAATACTAGCAAATAGAATACAGCAGTTCATCAAGAAAATCAAATACCATGACCAAGTGTGGTTCATCCCAGGAATGCAGGGATCATTCAACATATACAAATGAAAATATGTAATATGCCATATCAATAGAGCCAAAGAGCCACATTATCATCTCTATAGATGCACCAAAACCTTGTTAGAAAGTCCAAATCTCGTTAATGTTAAAACCCCTTCAGAAAATAGCAATAGATGGTCTTTACCTCATTCTGACAAAAGCCATCTATGGCACACAAACAGCCAACATAATACTAAATGGAAAAAAACTGAAAGCTTTCACTTTAAAATCAGGAAGCAGACAAGGATATCCACTCTCACCATACCTATTCAACACAGTTATGGAAGCATTAGCCAGAGTAATTAGATATTACAGAGAAATAAAACAATAAAGAGAGGAAGGGAAGAAGTAAAATTGTCATTTTTAGCACATGACATGATATTATACATGGAAGACCCCAAAAACTCCATCAAAGGACACATAGAATTAGAAAAGAAATTCAGTAGTGTAGCTGGATACAAAATCAACACTCAAAAATCAATAGCATTCCTATACACAAACAACAAACACACTGAGAGAGAAATTAAGAAAATCACACCTTTCACCATAGCATATAAAAAAGTGAAATATTTAGGAATGAATCTAAAAAAAGAAGTAAAACATCTATACAGTGAAAGCCACAGTACTCTGAAAAAGAGATTGAACACAATTTCAGAAAATTAAAAGATGTTCCGTGCACATGCATATTAAGAACCAACATTGTGGAAATGGACATACTCATACTATCAAAATTGTTGTACAAATTTAATGCAATTCCAGTAAAATACAATTAACA